>CAAALY010000311.1:0-10817 GCA_900617795.1 Protopolystoma xenopodis
AGTCGAAGAAGAATTATCTTAGAGTTGTGACTGTATATTTGTGCAACTAGGTACTTGGCTCACTACTCTGCGACTCCGAAGAATCCTTGCTGAGCTTTCGTAGTCAAGTGACAGACATCGTCAGAGTAGGGACAACATGCCTTACGTTAAGGTAATCTTCATGTCTTCGTGTTTGGTCAATTATCGTAGATCATGTTGCCTTGCTCCGACAATGTCTATCACATGACGGACTAAAGCTCAGCACGGCCTCATCGGGGTCGTGGGACAGTGAACCATGGACTTATTCGCAAAAATTTACAGTCATATGAGATATATTCACCCTATTTCGTTTAAGGTGATGCAGGAATAATAGTAGAATTTCCCCACAATGATATGAGTAGAGTTGAGGTTTCCATCGGATTTCACAGGGCCTTGCTTTCCCAAAAGTTGTTCTCATCCAGGCACCCGTGGACTGCAGTCTTGACCTCGCCTTGGTCATATCAACACCCCCAGCGGGAGTCGAACCGTGACATGCAGAATGCGAGCTTGATACGTTAACCCCTCAGCCACATTGCCACGAGTGTCTTTGGATCACAGGGCAGATGTAAATTTCAAGGAAGGCCAGGCCTTTTCCCATATCGCATTCTTTGGTGGGATTATCGGTGAAGCAAACGTATTATTGCTATAATAACCGACTACGTTACTTATTTTTCGTATGTAAATCAGTAATATTCATCACCTTACACGAAATAAAGTGAATATCTATCATATTACTGATATACTGGTAGTCGCGAAACTCTACTTACATACGAAACATTTTAGAGTCGCAGCTAAAAGGCAATCTCACTTTGACTACTAGGGTCCTGATGTTGTCATCAAGTCAGTTCTCAAAAGAAAATTAATAAATTACTGTTAAATTGGGACATTAGGATAAAGTATAAGAACGAAATAACACTTTTCTAGGTAATGCATCTTCTCGGGAAGTTTAAAACTCTCTCTCCAAATTGGGCTGCTTTAAGGTTTTGTGTTCATGTGAGGGATATCTACAGACCCATAAATAAGAGGTTATCTGAACACAAAACAAGCTGCAAAGTGTTGTGGGTCCAAAAATCAGAATTGGCCGAACACTTGCTTCGCACACGAAATTAGATAGACTGCTCTAATGCCAAATACTTAGCTGAATACAGAGGCCATACCAGCGGGAGATAAGGGAATTTATAGGAATCAACCAAACAGCCAACACCATAAATATGAGGCATGAGTGTAGGTTATTAGATGGAAACTATTTGTGTTTATTGGATGGGATTATACTTATAGAGCGAAAGTGAAAACAAGAAGTACCATCGAGAAAAATAAAGGGGTTAGGTTAGCTTTGAATCTGGTTTTCCCTTTTAAACACCATGCCACTTACAAGAACTACATGCACACAAAAAAGGTGAAATAGAACGCAGTTACTCTTAATCTGCAGCCTCTTAACTTTTAAGCAGGTTTGTAGGAAAAGCAAAGAATGAGATGTCCCACTAATTGGACATAGGTAGCAATAAGTAGGTAGGATTGCAGATAACCATCTATTTTGTCCTCATGCTTTTGCGATGTATCTTAAAGCATTGTGTCCTACTCTAAAGATGCCCATTACATGGTGGACGAAGGATCAGCAAGGGTCGCGGGACGATTATCCGAAACCAACTTTAGAATCCTTTCCATTCATTTTATCAAACGAAATGAAAAGTGCTATACTAACAAACTTTCAAGGGATTCTTCAAAAAATGTTCCTCTCACATAAATCAAATAATCTTTTTTCCCCAAAATGACATTTATTTTGATTTTCCAAAATTCTCTTTTTTTAATATAAATTAATTACGACTACATTTACTTCAGAATAAAAGTTCTATGAGCGATTTCAATACATTGATGTTAATGAAGATTTTTATCATACAACGATATCTTGAGTTGAAAAGTTAATTACCAACCACGGCAAGTTCCATTTCGCTATCTTTGGAGAAGATTTGCCTCATACTACCTTGTAGCCTAAAAATAATGATTCCTCAGAAAAAGTTTCAATATAAACAATATTCGTCTAATTGAAGATATGAAGACCAAAATGTTGTGGACTCTGGTATGGTCGCATTTTCCTTTCGATTCATAGAAGTGGGTTGACCATGTTGTCGCAACATGGTCTTGTTGTCAGGGCGATTTAATAGAACGGATCTAGTCCGAAGTCGTCTGCCATAGTAGTTGTCATGATTCCTAGCATCACTTGTCTCTTTGACGAGCTCATAGCTTGGTGCGGCGAATGGCAAGACTGACTGATGATGCCGACTATGATGCCGGCGAGACGTTTGAGAATGTACCAAGTCAACTGTCTGATGCTGGGAATCACGACAACTACTATGGCAGACGAATTCGGACTAGATGCGTTCTACCAAGTCGCCTTGACAACAAGACCAAGTTGCGACAACGAGGTCAACTCACTTTTATAAATCTTCGCCTAGATTATTTGGTAAAATGACTAATTTTATATAGTTTACTATTCAATTTGCACACTGTTAATTATACGTTAATGAATAAGATCTTAGTCACGCTGGGTCAGTTAAAGTGTCTTAAACACTGATAGATGGATTCTTTCAAAATTAGATAAGTCGGCCACACGATGCCATTAAATTTCATTTAATCCTCCCTCCCTAAAAACCATCTCATCCGGAGTGGACTTTACTTTTGACCTCGCATAGGTCTCACCAGCACCCACAGTGAGATTCTATACCGGTTTGTGAGTATTGTGACGATGACACCACTACTACTACTATCTAAAATATTACTAATATTATTTTTAAAAAGTAGTTGCTTTTACTTCATGTAATTGCATATATGTGTCACAGCATCTCTACCAACTTGGTTATTATAATTTGATGCATTCTGCACGCACATATGTATATTAGATTTTTTATAACAGGATTTAGAATGCGGTACGAAGAGAAGTTGAGATACAATATATCTCTTAGTTCATAATTGTCGAATTCACTTCCATTATGAGTGAAAGTGTTTAATGAAAATATTCGAAGTTCGATCCTACCAAAAGACGACAGCAGATTTCACTTGACAAAATGTCGATTGGCTCTACTAAGACATTCGCGTCGGCGCTGATTCTGATACAATCTTTTTCGATTCCGGTCAAAGCGTTTACCATCATCAGAGCAAGGTATTATCTTTTTCTTGATTCGTTGGTTTTTATATGGTTGTATCTATGATACCCTACTCTGATGAGGTCCGTTATAGGACGAACTAAAGCTCAACACATTTTCATCTGAATTAAAGGAGATTACCTCGGAAACCGCGTCAACAAAAATGTACCAGTAAAGCCAATCGACAGCTGATTAAGAGTGATTCACTGGTGTATTTTGGTGGGATTGACGTACGAATCTTCATCAAAAACTTTCACTCGAATTGGAATTGAGCTCAACATGCTGGGTTTACAAGTGATGAAATTAATAACTAAATCTCACACTTGATTGGAAATCAAGCTAAACTTCTGCAAAAAACAGGAAACTTGATTACTTTTAATACTATTAATTCCAAAGGTTTTTAAGACTTAAGTTAAGTAAAAAAGATAAGTGCATTTTTGCATAATTGCATAATTTAGGCTCAAGTCAAAAAATCTGATTTTCATAAAAGGCTACATTTTGCATACGCCATGGCCAACATATATACATAATATACATTCTGAGGTTGCATAGATGTGTTTAGCCGCGCTTATAATTATACATACATATATATAATTATATAATTCAAATTTTATGATTGCTTTAAAAATGAAAGTCCTACCAATAATGTTATCCCATTGGATCCATCGAAATCCAGTTAATCTTCATCTCTAAAATATACGTATGGTTCGATTTCTTCTTAATTATTTCCTCAGTACAGTCAAACCAATAAAATTATATTCCAGCAAGTTAATAAAATGAGATTTTATTTTTATTTTTAAATTTTTCATAATTTTGCTATAAGAGGTAAGATAGAGCCGGATAGCATTCCTGTCTTAGTGTTAACTTGTCAATTTTACAAGAATGAGTCCCAGCCCTGATGATGTTCATCATCACCCGAGAAGAAAGAGGAGGACTCGAGGACTGCTTTAATCTCAATGTCGTATAAAAGCCAAACTGCTGCAGTACAATTGAATTCAACTACCCCCTTCGGGTGAGATCGACCTTCGAATCTCTTCTTCATACACTTTCCTACGAAAGGAAAGTCTAACTAATAATGTCATCTCAGTAGATTCACCGAAACCCAATTACTCTTCATAAATAAAACCACATCCATTAAGATTTGTGTTTTTTTGGATCCAACCCTATCTTTGAGTTGCAGACTTTAGGTCCAGATATAATTGGTGGCTAAATGCTCGTTAGATAAAATTCTTGATAATTTGCACATATATTATAGATAAAATTTCATTTTTTAATTGCATCTCTACTAACCGACAGCATGTTCGCCCTTTAAAAATACGCTTTGGTCTCATTAAGGGCACCTATAAGTTAGCAGAGGATTTTCTAGATTGTATCTTTACTCTTTGCAGAACTGGTAAAGTAATTATCAAGTCACGCGCTCCATGTAGTCAAGATTATAAGTAAACTATAGAATATGCATATTTATTAACAAGGTTGGTCACATTCGCCTATAAACTTTAGATTTTAGCCCATTTTTGATGTAATAACCCTAGAAATGATTTAGAATGCAAGACACGATTGTACTGTCAGAAAGACCAACATTTCAGCCAATTTTATAAACACTCCAATATAGCATAAAGCAAATAGCTGAAGCCTGGTACCAGATCAGAGACCCAATACCATTCTCTATAGCTGCCATTCTTAATTTTGGTATCATCACCTTAAACGAAATAAGGTGAATACAACTATATGAAATAACTTAAGTTAACTGCCTAAAAGGGATATTCATAAAAAATTAATAAGTTGTGGTTTGCGAGTACAAAAGGAATTGGTAGAAAGCAGCATTCTGAGATTGCACAAATTCAATGGTTCTGAATCTAACAAATGCTGATAAGGTAAAGTATGCCAAAAATATGCCTACCTTAAGAATTAGGGGGAAGCCTGACTCATTGTCTGAATTAGAAGGAAGCTGTTGGACATAGTGACTCATTCATCCAAAGCTGTTTAGGTGGAGTTTAGTACGAACAGTGGGTTTTTTTCTATAACCAAATGAATAAGTTTCACGAACTTAATTTGACCTTAGCTCGCAAATGCTTTCCTCGTCAAGAGATGACTATTTGTTCGACTCTCCTAGGCCTCACTATCATTTCAAATAGGGTTAGAAATTAGGTCTTGAGCGTCTCAGCAATGGGGACAGTGAGGACAGTGTAAAAGCAATCGTAAAGGTAAGTCAGGTCTCTCTTAATTCTCATTTATGGATGAATTGTCAATGAGATAAGCATGTATTTACAATTACACTAGACGAAGTTAAAGATATTCGTAACGATTATTTTTGTAACTATCAGTAATTATTTAATCAGAACTAAATCACTCAAGACAGCTTAAGACAGTGCCGGAAGTAGAATGGCAAATAGAAGTTTATTTCTATTGACAATTTCACCACAGAATATGATATGGGAATATGCCTGGCCTCCCTTGCAATTCACATCTGCCCTGTGACTTAAGGATACTTGTGGTAGTGTGGCGTAGTGGTTAACGTGTCGAGATTATACCTTGCCTGTTATGGTTCAAGTCCAGCTGAGGGCGTTGGTAGGACCTAAGCAAGGTCAAAACTGCAGTACACCCTGGATGAGAACACCTTTTGGGTAAGCAGGGATATGTGAAATTCAAGGGGAGACATCATCTCTACTCATATCATTGTGGAAAAATTTAACTACCGGTACTTCATCACCTTAAAGAAAATAGGGTGAAGACAGCTCATATAATCTGAGAGATTCAAGTTAATGCGAGGATATAAAAGATAAATGTTAGAGGGTTGATACTGATTTGTACTTTCGCGTGCTTGTACATTAATGGATATAAAGTTGCTGGATATAAATACCTGCTGATCAGTCCGGAGCCAAGCTCAAGCAAATATTTATCTGAGCAAAGCGTAAGCACTGAGATATAGTTACCAAAACGGTACACAAAATTAATTTATAAAACTATAATGCCTATATTAAACGATTCAGGTAATGCGTATCTTTCACATTTTGGTTCAGAATAAGGTTTTTGCAATACATTTGGCTTTCAGTAATGATTTAGTATATACAATATTACTCTCTCATATTATTAAATTTTTTAGGTAGAATAATTTTTCTGAGAGTAAGCCTTATTTTATAGCTAAATACTTTAGGCTGTATTACTATACAAAAGCGCGGGCAAATATGAATCGGATTTCAATATTTGATATTCCAACAAGTATTACTATCATCAAGTCAATACTTTGTGCTACGTAGTGAAGAAGGCACATGATCCTCAGGTTAACCTTTTGAGACTTTGGCTAACTTACATAATTCTGCGTGCATTTCTTTTATTTCAATGCTCGCAAACGTATTGAAATCGAAGAGTTTATGTGCATATGTTGAGCCACACTATATAATACATACACTATAAAGCGGGTGTCGGCTTCCAAGAGTAAAGATTCCGTTTGCACAAAATATTAGGCTTGTCCAAATACTTCGTGATTATATGCTGTCTTCAACTAGGGTCATTTCAGGATACAATATTTTCTGAACTGAATTGTGTCCTTTGACGGCTTTAAGGTATTAACTACGTCAAGAGCTTAGAAAGATACTCTCAAATTGAAGCTATTTTATAATATTAATCGACCATGTACTTAAATACAACAAATCAATCGTCAAAACTTCACTCGGAAGTAGTTCCATAAAATTATTTAGGGCTGTTTATAAAATATATTTATATATATATGATCCGTTGGGGTGTTTACTTTTACTAGCCTATTAGTTTCGTGCAATATTGCTTTACCTCATCCATTGGACAACGATACTCGGCTAAATTAAAAAAGTATTGGTCATCCTTGCAATGTAAATGCTCTGAGCTGTGACGAGCTCCATCAAGTCGGGGTTCACTGACAAATGCACGTGAACATATTAAGCAGCAGCATGAAGGCTGTGCCGGAAGTAGAATCTGTTAAGAAAATTAAGAATTTATCAGGTGGTAAGTTTTTCATAAGTTAGAAAGACTGTTAATTAGTTAGGCTGTCATTCACTTTGACAGAAGATCGTACTGGTGATATGTAAAATTTGTTGTATCTGATCACAAAACTTTCTACGACTGTATGGATATGCGAAAAAATGTCCTGGTTCTAAAACTGACTGTTATGAAAAAGAGGATAACAATTCAATAAGAAGACTTTTTGAAATAAAACCTTATATCTCCGGTATAAAAAGCTTAGAATAAATGGTTAAGTAGATATAGTCCGTTTGTGTGATTTTTCCTAAGCGAGTTAATGATACCCTGGTTAATGAATACTCTCAATAATAACAATCAACTAGTATTAGCAGTAAGATATAAATGTTGATAGGATTTTATTTTTGCTGTTTTAATCCAATTTCATTGATTTTTTATTCCAAAATTTGAGACTTAAATTTACTATAATGGTCATTTTTCAGATATTTTTATTAACTGTGGTAAATAAAAAATTAGTTAAATTATAATGAAAACACATGAACCTCTTAATCAAGCACCATCAAAAACTTTAAAATTCACCACAAAAATGCTTGTGTAAAGTTAAATTTCCTTGCAATTGACTTTATTCGTACTTAGAGTCAATCGTTTATTTAAATAAAATTTTAACCTAGGCTTTTCATAACTTTTATTGATGAATTAATTTCTTTGCTCTACGCATACGAGAATGACCTGGCTTTCTCTAATTGCATGCATAATAAATATTCATCCAACAGGAAAATTAAATTACTTTGATCACAGCAATCTACTATTACATAAGAATTTAGCGAAGTTTAATAGTAAACATAAATATTTAATAGTGTAAAATGCTAAAATTTTTGATGAATGGAGTAAATATACAGGAAATACTATATTTCTTAAAATATAAATCAGAAACTGAATTTATTTTTGAAAATCATGCCCAGTTTTTTAAATGTCGGAATGAATATTTACTGACTTACAGAAATTCGAACTGAAGAAGATTTAAGGATAATATATATGAGAAACCAAATATACTTTTTGACAAGCTATCACAACAAGGAACAAATTAAATATATTAGAATAATAAAATTATAACAATACTTTCATCAAATTAATTTCAATTTAAGGTGCTAACAATTTAAGCTGTATAATTATTCTACAGACAGTCTAATTTTAAATAAAACTATACAGATTCAAGTAAAGTGAAAGAGTATGAGAGTATGGAAGTATGGATTAAAGCAATGAAAGAATTAACAAAATACCTTAAGTTTATTGTATTTTTTCCGATTGCTATTGCTAATTATTATTTTTTAAATATTTAGGAATCAAATCGTATAAATCAAATAAGGGCTTATCCTGACAATTTCACTTATTCATTTATAATAGCACGCAAAATAATCCAAATTACTATAAGCTTATCTGGAAAATAATTACTAATTTAGAATAAATTTTATATATTTAAAGCAGTCACAACTCAAAATGAACAAAACAAAGGATGCATTTTTCGTGTTATAAAGCAGATTTAGGAAAAATTATATAGTTTATTTAAATATTCATTTAATCTTTAAGTTTTCTGCTTAACTTTTCCATTAAAAAATTTCCATTTCACATAGCTGCGTGATAGTCAAAAATTATTAAATTACTTTTTAAAGAATATTAATAAATAATGAACTTAAATGTATTCATAAAATTCCTATAAATACTTAAAGAACTAAGAGCAGGATTGTCTTAAACTTGGAATTGTTGGTGTCAGCCTAAGAGCACTCATCGTAACGACCCCTGACCCTGGTGGTGTTGATAAGGAATTAATCAAACCTTTCCTATTACATTCGCATTTGGGCTATAAATACTAGTCAAGCGAATCATTATAATAAGTACAAATAGTCATTAAAAATGCAACCTGGTAACGCTATTTGTTTTTAGATTTTGGTGAAGAAATCTTTAACAAATCTAACCATTTATTTCAAGAGGGAACAGCTCAGCATTTATCGCAGATTTAACTGATTCGAATTGTGTTTGTAAGTCACAAGAGGTAAAGTTATCGACAAAAAAATTTATTTTCTATATCATTCTCTTGAAAGCATTAACGATTATATGGAGTTGATTATTCTGTTGAACTTGCTTGCAATCTTTCAACATGCTGGAAAAAGATACTATTTCATTTTTACTCCTTATCATAATTTTTGTCTTACAAATACTCCGATCGTGAAGAAGAATCTAAATATTTGTGAATAAAGTAGTTCAATTACTCATACTAAATAGGCCTATCACATTTTTATTTTTGAAATTTTGTAGCAACAGTTTGATTACCTCTAGCGAAAATATGTACGAAAGGGTTAAGTTGTATGTTTGAAATTTTATGGAAACGAATATACCAAGATCACTTATAATAAAAACGTTAAGGGGGATAGCAAATATCTATCGTTATACTTAAGGCAATGTCGTTGTCAAGGGAAACAAACAACGAGAGGAATTACGCCTCACTTGATCAATTCTGGAGAAAATCTGACACCAAAGCGATCTGTAGTCTAGGCATAATAAAAATTAAAGTATGCCCGAGTTATTTTTATCACACTCTGCCTTTAAACAGGGCTGTTTATATAAGCGAATTTCTAAATTTTTTAATTTATATAATTTTTCAGTCTCTATAGAGCCTATTAAGCAGGTGTGAAGCATCAGTATTTGGCATTATTTATAAAATATTTAAAGATTGCATTTATTAACTATTGAGGCACTTCATGTGATATTTTTGGTAAAGTGATTATTTACAAATAAGAAATTTACCTCTAATTCTATTAACTAAACATGATAATTTGGAGTTTTGATCCTGATATAGACGAAACAATTAAGGTTTTTATAAAGCAAACTAGCAGCCGAGGCAGTATCAATTTCGGACATTTCTCAAGTCTCATGGTATGTATTTGAGTTAGCATAGACAAACACTTTGCATACTTTAACTAATTCAATTTAGCTACTTACTAGAGAATGCAATAGAGCTTAGTGTTAATACATGTACAATTTATGTGGAGACTAATGTAAAACTCAAGATTTTTCTCAATCAGCACAGTCAGATTGTCAATGATATCATATGCAGATATGCCATTGTATACAAGTTAATTCACCTTGTTTTCATAATTTGGTCTTGTTATCAGGGAAGCCTACAGGAACACACCTAGTTCGGAATTCATTGCATGCCTGATAACTTTCAGAGTCGGACCGTGGACTTGGTACATTTCCGGATGTTTCACCGGCCCCATAGTCGGCATCGTGAATGAGCTTTGAAATTCTTAGCACAACTTCCAGCTACAACTCTTCAAAGTGAAAACAGAAGTCGATCTTTTTTACCAATTGTCTGCTAAATAGTTGTGCTATCTCTCCTTAGGTTCTGGCCTATTTACCTTTCCTATCTCCTCGTATCACCCCTTCACTATCATAATTTCTTGTTTAGCAAAACCTAGTTGACACGTAATCACACTCTCCCCTTGTCTCCACATCCCCCCACTGTGCTGGGAGTGTTGATCCAATCCTCATGCTCCAGGTACTATCAGAGTCTCTCTCGCGCTTCACAGGATCAGTCTCTTATCTGCCTGGTTCCGTGATCTCACTTGATCACTGCCACCAGATCCGTGCCACTCGAGGCCTTATTTTCTTCACTCTACTTCAAGATTTTGATAGTACGTATTCGTCAGC
>CAAALY010000312.1:0-10812 GCA_900617795.1 Protopolystoma xenopodis
GAATAAATTAAATAGTTAGAAGATTAAGACATAATGACAAGTATCGCCATAATAAAATCCCCAATTAAATTTAAGCAATTATTTCTAGTAAAATTAAAAATTAAGAAAATAAATAATGAGAATTATGAAATTACTTTACTTATAATAGTTAGCTTGTTAAAATATATTGATTAATATTTAATCACTTTAAAAGCTCTGAGGAGAATTGATAATTAAAAAATCCTGTTATATCAACGAATTATTAGTGAAATAATAACATTGTTCACTACTGGAACAGTATGTGTAAAGCAAAATTGCGTTTGATACCTTATTAGTAAAGGAAGAGACGTTATATTTCAATTTGTAATATCATATATTTTACAAGATTTATCAATGCAATTCCTTTTTATTCAAATTCAGCCTAGCAAGCTGGTTAGAAAAAAAGTCTTTTTATTCGGCACAAACTTGCCTATTTGAACATTAATTTTGAATTCACTGCGTATAAATAGAAAATTGCAAGGTTCGTTTTATATTAGAAATAAACTTTAAAAAACACAATTACTGTAAATAAAATTTTAGAAATGTTTTACATTTTAGTTTATTTATCTATACAATATCCTTATTTTTCATTCTACTAGTATCATTATCTTACCTTATTTTTCTTTATTTATTGCAATTTTTAATGCTTAATCTTTTGCCTTTTTCATTTTGATTGCTGTTTATTTTTTCTGTTTTTGTTCAGCTACTATATTTCAATCGCAGTTATAAATGGAAGCCTAATTTATATTATCATAATAAAATCTAATTAGTATCAATATTGCTAAAGCCTTTCACAATCCAGAAATTTGATTAAAACAAGAAAATCAAGTTCCTGAATTTGCATTATTTCATAATCTAGATATGTTATGCAATTACCAATTTAATAAAAACTGTATCATACTGTTATAAGAGTCGCTTCAAGATTTCTTAAAATTCTAAGACTGCAAACACTTCAAGGATCACTCCAGCTTGGTCATCCTAAATGAGATTATATTTAATTATCAAACCATGTATTTAAAATGTATATTTAAATCTTAAAGGAAAAAACTATTTGTAGTAAATATCATTTATCATATAACCATATAGGAAAGACTAATAAAAATGAAATATATGTTGATCTCATAATAAAGAATGTGCCATATCAAAATACAAATAATATAATATATCGGCATAATTTTTTATAAAAGCTTACAAGAGATAGCTTAATGCAGAAAGAAATATTTAAAGCCGTTATATTTTGTTCATATATATAATATTCTGGATAGGAAGAAGGCGCTTGTGGCGTTGCAGCAAGCTCAGAATAATAAAATTGAATAAATTATAAACCTCAATAGGGCAACCAAATATCTACAAATCAACATTTTCATCAAATTTAAGTGAACTTACAGAAATTAAAGGCTTAATTTGAAAGAGTAACCGATGGTTATTAAATGCGAATGGTGAGCAATTTATTTAAAAAAGAATTGTTTCATAAACTAAATATTTTAACTAAATAATAATATAAAATTCTAACTTTGATATTATTTATTTATTGATTAAATATCTTAAATTAAAGTGCGAAAAAATTAAAAAGTTAGAAGAGCAAGACATATTGTCAAATATTCAACTATTATAAAATCCCCAAGTTAATCAGAACTATCAGTTCTAGTAAAAATAAAAAATATAAATAATTAGATACATGAAATTACTTTACTTTTAATATTATGTAATCGAGGAATTGATTTTAAAAAACAAATGACATTCTAAGATATATTACTACTATTACTACTACATCTATTTAGTATCAATCTGTAAGTACTACATATTGATACATCAAAATATTCTTTATTTCATCTCACTATGAATACATCACATGCTTTACTAGCTTGGTTTACAAATGTTTAGCACTACAAGAAAGGTGCAAAATTTTTATTTTATTTCTTAATTTTTCCGAAAATAAATTATTTATATATATTTATTTATTTATATATTTAGTTACATTAAAATTTTGGCTTTATTCTCAAATCCTTTATTAATTATTTTATACCAATCATAATTGGGTTACTTGATTACGAGCAGAACACTTTTGTTTAAAGTAATCACATATAAAAATAAACAGCATAATACAAGAAACTATTGCAAACACAATCAAAAAATTACAATTGTCGCATTGCTGAAAGAGAAGTAAAAATAGATGTAAAATAAAATGTTTACACTGCATAATGAATTGGGGAAATTGCGATATTGTACAGGATATTCAATAGATATTTCTTAAATTGGGAATAGGATGTCTATAAAAAGCAGTCAGAAACAAGTAAAAAATCCATTTTTCTATAGAGTATAATTATTAAATTTAAATATTTTATGAATGATAAAGTTATAATGATAAATTATAGTTTCATATTTTCAACTTACAAATACGATTCACCTATAAGATTTGGAGGTAATATTTAATTGAATATTACAAATACATTTTGTGAAAAAATTGAATACTTTTCAAAGAATTTCCCTAAAGATTAATCTTCAGATCGCACACATTTTTGCAATACGAATAGATACGGCCACAAGTTTTCGATCAATTTTATTATATGGTTTCTAGCATGAGAGATTTACCTTATGCTTGAAATTAAATACGCTAGTTAAATGCGAAGATAAGCTTCGTGAATGAATATATACTTAATTATATGCAGTCTAGAATTCATTGTTGCTTAATAAAACTCAGTTTTAAGAATTGTATTAATTTTTTCCAAATCAGTGATAAAATGTAGCTTATTCTTAGCCTTGAATAAATTGAATATCATAAAGTTAATTGATTATTTGGCAAAGATATATTTGCGAAGTAAATGAAAAACCTATTACAATAGCGAGCTCATTGTCTAATTCTTAAATATCCTGATTTATTGACACCTATTTTCAAAAAGATTAAATAATTTATTTTAGTTTATCAAATTCATGAAAACTACTAAATAGGTAAATTGGAATAGAGGCATCAAGATTATTGGGCTAGCTAAATATAAGTCTACAATTAAGTCTAAATAGAAATATGACGAATAAACCATGATTAATTAACTTGAAAATTCTAAGCATTTGAGAGCAATACATGGCCTTTTATCGCAGATGCTTTATTATGATAATTTAGAAGAGAGCAGGATAAACTATTTTGAAAGTGCAATTTATGCACAATACAGGCTACTTATGATTTATTCACTCTATTTCTTTTATAGTGACGAAGAAACGGTAGGAGAATTTTTTCATGGTGATATGAGTAGAGCTAAACCTTATCTTAAATTTAATAGAGCCTTGCTTCTCAACAGGTTTTTTTAAGCGGAAAGAAATAGACTACTGTTTCCACCTCGCCTCGGCGGGCGTTTAACTGTCATAGTGTAGCATGTCGGTATGTAAATGTTCTTAACTAACTTCTATTAGGTTTTTCTATGTCTACACTGTAAAGAGAAACTAGAACGTATTTAATAAGATTATATGGTACAAAAGGACTCAAACGCGAGATAATAGAGTGAATTAGCCTTTGTAGCTCATTGTTATTAAGGGTTGAAAGACAAGTTAACACGTTTTTGTCAAATGGATCTTAATATATATAATTATATACTCTCTTTATTTCAGGCAAAATTCATAAAGTTAAGCTATCGACAAATCGATTTATGGTTTAATTCCTGCATTAGTCATGCCCAATTTGTAAATTCGTAATTATTTGCAGATATACTCAAATGTTATTTATAACATAAATTACTTATAATTACTTTTTTTAAAATAGAAAAATAATAGGTATTTATTACAAAAATACTTTCTTCCTAATTACACCTAAAGCAAGTGCTTCGATGTATGCCTATATAAATAATTTGTTTGATGTAAATCCCATTCTTAAAAATTACTTTCCTATAATAATTCAGATGACATTTATGAGAGGCAAAGTTGGAAATTTCTGATGATAAATACAATGTTTAACCCATTAAATACGAAGCAGTAAATAGAGTAAGAATGTAGAGCTTATTATCTGTATATCGTTGTATTGACTTATTCTTACTTTATTTTATCAACCAATATATGAGCATTGGCGGTAATTTTAATCCTTACGACCAGGTCTTTAAGACCACAAAGAAAAGATTATAATTTATTGGCAAAATTAAAGTCATTCTGCATTAAGACAGACTTCAATTCGACCCATAGTTAGCGCTTGTGCATCTCAGCATTTGCCGTTCACACCTGACCATTTAAACATTTTTCATTGATTTGTGTGATTTATCTATTTATTTTAAATTTATCTGCACTATTTATATGAGTTAAAACATTTACTTTCTATACACCGTATTTTTATGGGAAAAATAGATCTTTTCAAGTTTTTTTTACTAAAGTATGTAAGAGTATTACTCTTATATCGATCATAACTGTATAAAATTACATTCTAGTTCGCATAAACCTTAAATATGACAAAATATTGACTACTTTAATTGTAAGGAGGACCTTCATTTCGAATAAAAGTACATAAAGAAAAGATTCGTTTTTTGATCTCACCAGATGAGGACGGATGAAAATCGTTGTACTGCAACCATTCAGCTTTTATATTATATTCATGTTGACGCAGTCCACGAGTATTCCTCCGTCGTTTCCGGTGAAAACGTGCTAAGATTTCGTCCATCATATGATGGTAATCATCAAAGCTGGGTTTTATTTTTGTAAGAGTCTTACGTTAATACTAAAGAAAGAACACTATCCGGCTTCATTTCACTACTTATATGGAATCAGTTAAGTTAATTGATTAAAAATTACAAATCTAGACAGATCGACATAAAGTGGTTTGGTTAATTCTTTTATATTCGTTCTGTTATTTTTGCTAGATTGTAGGAGAATGCATATTTGCGTGTATATTAGTGTCTTTATGCAATATGGTTCATAAATCAGACTTGTCAAAGATTAAATCTCTTCTTCTAATCCTTAAAACCTAATAATTCAAGAAATAATCTTTGCCTGAGACTGTTTAAGTCCGTAGATAAGTATTGTTGGGATAATGAAATATAGGTTGTTTTTTTATGCATGATAATCTAGATACGAAACCATTTGTCCTAACCTTTTGGTCAAGGATTATTAACGTTTAACGCTTTAAGATAAAGCAAGATTAGAGTTGAGTAATCTGATATCTCTGGTTAGTTTGAAGAGCTTAATGTAATATTTTGTGTGAATGTCAGTGAAATTAGAAACATCATTGAGCAGACAAATTGAGTCGCCTTCTTTTTGAAGGTGGCTAAACACCCTCTCTCTCTATCAATCTATCAATCAAGCTTAAGTAATTCTTACTATACTATTACCTGCGTTCCTCACATTCAATTTATTTTTAAGTTATGAATTTCAATAGCTTTTCTTATCTTCCTTTTAAACACAGACGTACCATAATCAGCAAACCTACTAGTTTAAGACCATTCTATTTTATGTCTTGTTTCTACCATGTGTTCAGCCACTTTTGACCGTTGGATATAGTTATCTTTGCAAGCATTTTTGTGTTCTACTAATCTTTTTCCAATAGGGCGGCATGTTTCACCAATATAACATCGACTACATGAGCAAACAATTTTATAGCAGCCGGATCTCGATAAATGGTTATATTTCTCACAAAATGATTGCATAATAGAAGAAAGTGTAAGGCTTTCTTTAAGTACTGTTTTTACGCCTTACATTTTCACTAATTTGTCTATATTTTTTGAGAGAAAGCATGACGGTAAAATAAGGACATGGAAAAATGTCTCAATTTGTCTGTCTTTGACTAAATTGTTTCCGTCTATAAAATTATTCCTCAGTAAAGAGTTGTTATTTTTAATAAGGCCTTAAGGATAATTTTATGTCATGTTATTTTTAATAAGTTTGAGAGTGGCTACATCATTAAACATATTATTATATGCATGAGTACTACATATTTCACCTTTGACGCTAAATTATACTAACAAACGCAAGGATTAGCGATGGGATCTTGCCTGTCTCCCATCTTAGCAAACAATATATGGCGAAATTGGAGGAACACTTTCTAGAAGAAGCAATATTAACACCTTACTTGTTGGTTAGATACATGGATGACTATCTCGTCATCTGGCCTTATGCTAAGGAGAATTAAGACACTTTCCTATTTACACTGAAACAGCGTGAGAGAAACATTAACTTCACGATGGAAATGGAAGAAATTAAGTCCTTAACCTTTCTGGACGTTCTCATCATTATAGAAGAGGCTAGGTTAGGAATAGATGTTTATAGGAAGCCAACATATGTTGGCTTTTTGCTTAATTTTCTTTTTAACCATAGTTACAAGACTAAGGTTAGTATATTGAATTCAATGATGCTTAGAAGTATTAAATCAGCGGATAGCAAACATTTGACTAAAGAGTTGGGACGGCTGACAAATATATTCCTGGAAAATACTTATTCTTTAGGCCTTATTGAAAATAACATCTCTTTACTGAGGAATAAATTTTCAGACGGAAACTATTTAGTCAAAGAGAGACAGATTGATAAGTTTTTCTATGTCCTTATTTTACCGTCATGCTTTTTCTCAAAAAACATAGGCGAATTAATAAAAAGTGGCGCTTAAATACAGTACTCAAAGAAACCCTCACTTTTTTCTATTATGCCATCTTTTAGAGAGAAAGATGACCCCTTATCAAGATCCGGCTGCTACAAAATTGTTTGCTTAATTCGTCGATGTTATGTTTGTTAAGCATGGTGACCTATTAGACAAAGATTAATAGAACATAAAAATGCTTGCAAAGGTACCTGAATCCAACGGTCAGAAGTGGCCGAACATATGGTAGAAAAAGGACATAAAATAGAATGGTCTTGAACTAGTAGGTTTGCTGATTATGGTAAATCTGTGTTTAAAAAGAAGTTAAGAGAAGTTATTGAAATTATTAACTCAGAAATACATTGAATGTGAGGAACGCAGGTAGAATGTTGAGTAAGAATTATTTATGCTTGATTGATAGATTGAAAGAGAAATAGGTTGTTGAGCCACCTTCAAAAAGAAGGCGACTCAATTTGTCTGCTTAATGATGTTTTTAATTTCACTTAAATTCACCCGAAATATTACATTAAGCTCTTTAAACTAACCAAAAATGTCAGATTACGCAACCCAAATCTTGATTTTCTTCAGAGTGTAAACGTTAATGATCCTTGCCTAAAAGGTTAGGACTAATGGTTTCGTAACTTGATTATCATGCTTAAAAAACTCATATTTATTATCGCAACAATATTTTACTGCGCAGTTAAACTGTCTCAGGCAAAGATTATTTCTTAAATTATTAGGTTTTAATGATCAGAACAAGAGATTTAATCTTTGACAAGTCTGATTTAAGAACCGTATTGCATATAGACGTTAATATACACGCAAATATGCATTTTTTTTCAATCTAGCAAATCAACACAACGAATATAAAAAGAATTAACCAAATTACTCTATATCGATCCGTCTTGATTTGTAATTTTTAATCAATTGACTCGACTGATTCCATATAAAAAGTAAGATGAAGCCGGATAGTGTTCTTGGTTTAGTATTAACGTGAGACTCTTAGAAGTATGAAACATAGCTCTGATGATGTCCATCATATGGTGGACGAAATCTCAGCACGTTTTCACCCGAAACGAGGGTTAACATGAATATACAACGATTTTCATCCGTCCTCATCTGGTGAGATCGACAAACGAATCTCTCCTTAATGTACTTTTATTCGAAATAAAGGTCCCCCTAACAATATTATCTTAAGAGATTTATCGAAACCAAGTTGCTAATCGTATCTAAATCGTTTAATTGTTTTAAGTCATACTTTTTTAAGGGAATACAAATAGAAATTCAATCTTTTAGGGCATTCAAATTACAATTTGTTAGACCAAATATATTTTTTTAGAAGAATGGTGGCATATTTTCTTCTTAGTATTTCATTTTAAATAATTTGTTTAGGAAGTTATGTGGATGTCAATTGAACAGTGTTGTTTCCTGAATATACACAAATGAAGGTAAATATCAAAGCTAAATCGATTAGTAGGACGAAGGATTTTCTTTTAAGGTTAAGATGGTACGATTTTATTTTAAAATTTTAATAGCTTGCTTAATGTAATTATTCTCATGTAATATTCCAAACTTTATAACAGGTTTTTACATACTAGAATCACTAGACTATTCAATTGCAGACGCTATTTTACTCTAATATAAATAAAAGAGTGTAGTTATTTTAATATAACAAGTGCATATGAATTATATTACGAAATCTTACTACCTAAACTCCTTAAAGGATTATATTCTAAGAAATTAATTCATGCTTGTGTTTCTTATCCACTTCAAATCTTCTTAATGACTCGGCTGAATTAAATTCCAACTTTATCATGATACAAAAATCACCAAGTTGTTGTGCAGCATGTCAATATTTTTCATTATCATTATTCAAATCTATTAGATAATATTTATCTCTCTTAGCTTGCCAGAACTAATATGTAAAGTTAATTTTGGATTTGAATTCTTGAAGATTGGCTTTCACATATTGCTCTTTTCTCTTAATCTCTAGATAAATGTGTACACATATCAAACTTTTGATAGTCCTGACTAAAATAGATAATATTAGGAGTCATTAAAAAATTTGTTAGAGTAGTTATTATTAGTATGAAATGTAAATAGCCCAGAGCAGAAGGGGAGCTACCACAACTGGTCAAAGGATAGACTTACCTGTCTATTTGACGAGTTGTTATAGGGTGCTAATAATTGTAATATTTACTGATGATGCTGTTTACAAAGCAGCGAATCGTCTGGGAATGTACCACGTCTACGGTTAGACTTTGAAAATGATCATGCTATCAATGGACTCTGATCGAGGTGAATTTTAAGAAAGTAAAGGACTATTGTCATATCACATTCTTTAGTGGAATTAAAGACAAGACGATGTGAACTTAGATGAAAAACTACTTTCTATTCAGATCAATGTAAAGATTTTGACAACCAGTCCCTCCTGATCTTAAACAAAATAGGATGAATACATCTCATAAAACTGATTTTCTGGTAGTCTATGCTCACACAAATTATTCCTCATTTCATTAACTTTTCCTACAAATCTATTTTGTCGTTAAACATTATTTATTACGATTAATTTGTTTGCCTTTAAATGCCTATAGTTGGTAGTTTAATTAGGCTGTAGACAGGTTAATCCAACTGGTAACGTGACTTTGCGTTCTTGAGTATACCTTTACTGTACTATAACAAATTATAGCATGCATATTTATATGATTTAAAATTGCAGCTATGATTTTATTAGTCATCGCAAGTTGTTAATATAGATTTTATGAAAGCACCTACCAGTATTGATATTCTAATTAGAATATGGTATTTTCATTTTGGTATTCTTCTAGCATGATATATAATGATGTATTTTTAAGGTGAATGCACGTGTAGTTCCCTAGAACCAGGCATGCTTAGAGTGTCCTTACTTTTTTATAATGATTTAATGTCAATTTGCTATTTGAAATCTTGTGTTTGCTACATCATACCAAGATTGATTTCTCGATCTATACGATACTTTTTCTATACATCTATCGTTAAAGTCCATTACAAAATCCTGAAAATTTCGTCATAAAAACTACCGCTCCTTACGCCAAATAAAACTTGTTTTATGAGTTATATAATTGATTACTTTATGCATATAAATGTTAAGTTTCTGAGAATTTCTGATTTTATAATTTCGAGCTTACTTAAATTCCGAGTGGAAGGATTATTTACTCGTCGGCTCGCATATGGTTGCAAGGATGATACTCTGCCCTGGGAATGTCCTTCGTACCATGGAAAAAAGCTTTGTATGTTTTAAATGTAATCGAAGGACAGTGCATCTTGAATGGCGTCAACAAGAATCTTCCAGTAAAGATAATGTACAGCTGGCCAGAAGGAATCCGTTATCCTTTTCTGGCGAGATCGACTTTTGAATCTTTCCTAAAATAATTTGCATCCGAAATGGAAATAGGCTCAATAATTTCTATATGCGCTAATTATAGAGGAAGAATGATTTAACTTCATGTTTAACTTAAACCTTTAGTTACACACATATATCGTGTCAGTTAATTATTTGAATGCCTAAGTAATTGTAAATTTTTTTCAATTTGAAATGGCTTATTTATTCATTATGGATAATTTCTTTTTTAGTTGAATATAAGAGAACTTCAATAATTATAAACCCTTTTAAAAAATAAATAATGATAAACTGAGCCTTATTTGCGATAAATCTTAATAACTTGATGTTTTTCAAAATTTCTTAACACTGGTCGTAAAATAGGGTGAATACATCTCATTAATCACCTCTCTTGTAAAGCCAAACATTTTTAAGCCAAACTAATAAAGCATGTGATGTTTTCATAGTAAGATGCAATAAAGACTAATTTAATGTATTCATATGTAGTACTTATACGTTCATACCAAAAATATTTGGCCTTAGGTTTTTCACCTTTTTATCTATGCGCTTTGCTCTTCGTCTTGTAACCTTAATCTAAATTTATGTGGTTAAATGCCCGACCTACAACTTATTATATCTTTGTTCGTCGTCAAAAGTTAGTGTTATGCTCCTTGAGGGAAGTTTCGGGGAATTAGTTAGCATTGAAACCGGATTTGCGTGTTCATAACTAAGAAAAAATTTGTTAGAAAGTAAGTTTACATTCTGAAATGCGCATGCTAAACTGTAACCAAAATAAATTATTGACTCTTTATATTTCTGACACTCAATTATGTAAAGTCTGTAGGTCTTACTAAATCATGGTAAATTATCAAACCACTTCCACAGCAAACTGCGTATT
>CAAALY010000313.1:0-10811 GCA_900617795.1 Protopolystoma xenopodis
CCCATGGTTTGCATGATTATTTCCAAAGTCGGACCATGGACGTGGTACATTCCCATACGTTTTGCTGGCACCGTCAGTGAGTTTTGCCACTTAGCACCATACTAGAACTCGTCAAATAGACAAGTGAAGCTGATCCTTTAACCAAATGTGTGCTAAACAGTTGTGGTATCTCCCCTTCTGCCCTGATCTATTCACATTTCCTATATCCACCTATCACGCCTTCATTGTTACAATTTTTACCGTGCTTATTTCGATGTAGTGTAGTGTGCTTCTTTGAGCGACATTCATGAAAACCCTTCACACTCCACTCCTTTCACCCTTGTACTAGGAATGTTGATCAGAGTCTGCCATATTGTTACGCAGTCCTTCCCTAGGTCTTATCACAGTCTCTCTCTTGTCCTGTAAGATCCGTCTGCTCTCTCCCTGGTTCACGTATTTCCCTCGACCCCTGCCACCCCATCAGTGCTACTCGAGGCGTTATTCGCCATCCCCTGTTTCAGCGTGACTAATTCTAGCCTCAAGCCTCTGAGTAAGTCTCATAGTCAAGCCTTTGCTACATCGACCAGGCCTCTTGTAGGACCTACTGTCAGCCAACTAGCTCCAGTCTCCGTCACGTCTATCCTGTTTATATCCCTAATACCAAATCTATGACTTCCCATGTCCTAGTCTCTTGTGTGCCAACCCACAAATGTTGTAGAACTGCTTGCTTTGATTAGGATGTGGGTTGGTACGCAAGACACCAGGGCATGGGAAGTCATAGATTTGGTATTAGGTTTTACCAGAGACGTTGTCCATGTAGCAAATGCGTAACCATGAGACTTAATCAGAAGCTTTAGCCTCGAATTAGTCACTTACTCGCAGAGTGTGGGAAATGACGCCTCGACTAGCACAAATGGGGTGGCAGAGGTCGAGTGAAATGCTTGAACCAGGGCGATAGTAGACGGATTATACGGGGCAAGAACGGACTGTGATATGACCTATGGAAGTAGGACTGCGTAATAATATGGCAGACTCTGATCAACATTCCCAGCACAAGTGTGAAAGGAGTGAGAACGACAGCGCTGAGTGTGAAGAGTTTTCATGAATGCCACTCAAAAGGAGCACATTACACTACATCGAAATAAGCACGGTAAAATTGTAACAATGAAGAAGTATTAGGAGGTTATAGGAAATGTGAATAGACCAGGGTAGAAGGGGACATACAACAACTGTTTAGCATACATTTGGTCAAAGGATCGGCTTCATTTGTCTTTTTGACGAGTTGTTGTGTGGTGCTAAGAGTGCCGAGACTCATTGACGATGCCGGTGAAACGTCTGGGAATCTACCACGTCCACGGTCCGACTTTGGAAATGATCATGCATACATTGGATTAGGTGCGTTCCTCTAAGTCTTCCTACCAATATAAAAAAGTTGCAAAACAAGGTTAAACAACCTCTATACAACGAAAGGAGACTGCGACCACACAAAAGGTCACACCTTCGATATTTGTTTTCTGTTTTATATTCTTATTTCTACTAGCTAATATGCTGATATTTCTTTTTTTATGTGGCTATATAACTATGCGGATCAAGATTGGACTTGTTCATCGCATTATCAGTTAATTTTGTCAATATGACTCATACTGCTTATGTCTTTTTTGTCTATTTAGCTTAGTCCCAAAATACTCATGTTATTAGATCTTTTCTGTCAATGCTTATTTAAACGGTTAACTGTAGGGTTCATCGGGTATGAACTGCCACCAGGCTTAGGGGGCTTGCCTTTTCGTCAACAAGGATAATTCTTATTTTTCGTATATAAGTATAGTTTCGAGACTACCAGTAAATCAATTATATGAGGTGTATTCATCCTATTTCGTTTAAGATGATCAAGGACTGATAGTAGAAATTTCCCAAAATGATATGAGTGGAGCTGATGTTTCCACTAAATTGCTTTTCCAAAAGTTGTTCTCATCCCGGCTTTAGTGGACTGCAGTTTTAACATCGCCTAGGTCTTAGCAACACTCCCAGCGGGGTTCGAACCGTGACGACAGTGCAGTATATCAGCTTGACACGTTAACCACTCGGCCACATTTCCACGAATGCCCTTGGGTCCCAGAGCAGATGTCAGTATTGTGTGGTATTTTAACTAGAAAATTTTTGAGTCATCTTTTGATTAGACGGATCACTCATTGCTGATCACCTTCCTCTTTGCCTGACGTGGTCTCAAGCTTATATTCGAGTCCTACTTAAGTCTATTCACTTTTACACTGGCCGAATGAGTGGATTTGGTCTTATCTGATTAAAAATTCCATGGCATTTATTAGTGCTATTTTTAATAAACTGCGTTCTTAAATCAACCATCAAATTCAGCACTATTTAGCAAACCTCTCTTGTTATACATATAGATTTAAAACTCATGAAGATTTTTCTCTACTCATCATGTCTGGCTTTCTGTTTATTAAATTATACTTTTACTACTTAGTTACTTCGTATATTAGCGAGATTCGTCACATTTGGATTTTGTAAGCTTTTCTCGTTATTTAACTTAGATTAGGACAGAAAGATTGGTCGAATTTCGCTATCAAGCCAGTATGACTCATTTAACGGTGGCCTCTTTCATTTGTTCGATTCTTCATGCAAAATCTCGAATAACTTTTTCTTCTAACTTCCTTTACTATGATTCAAGCCCTGAGAACCCGTTTACCTCGACTATTACTTGGGGCGAGTTAAAGGTAGTTTCCTAGAGACAATCTAATTTATGCTGCTGCGAATATTCACTAGTGCTTGATGGATTTTTCTAGTGAATTGGCTGTCTTTGTATCTTATTTACTTTGTCTTAGTGTAAACCAAAAACTGGCAATTTCCCAGTGTATCCTTGCTTTATCATCTGCCTTTTGCTTACTACTTAGAGATTTAAACAAGATGTACATTCGCATGGATTTTTATCTCTTTTCTACCAACCAGATCGCCAAATACAATTTGTTTCAATCTACTTAAAAATATCAGGTCTTATTTCCTTATTGATTAGATTTTACAGACTACTAGTAAATCATATATATCAGATGTGTTCACTTCATTTCGTTTAAGGTGATGATGAACTGGTAGTTAAATTTTCCTAGAATCATATGAGTAGAGCTGACGCTTCCATTGACCTTCCTTGAGATTTACGTCTGCCTTGTGACCCAAGGACACTCATGACAATGTGGCGTAGTCGTTAACGTGTCGAGATTACCTGTTGCGCTGTCATGGTTTAACTCCTGTCGGTGGCTTGATAAGACCTAGGCGAGTTCGAAACTGCAGGCTTTATTGTATTCTACAAGACATTGCGTAACAATGCCTGAACCCAAAGTATAGAGAGCTTCATTTGAAACAGGATTACTTGCTTTCCTGCAAGCTTTTTCAAACCTATCTATTTCCCCGTTGGAACTTAATCTACGTCTCCTATAACCTTTTGCTAATATCAGAATATTTTTTATTTTTATTTTTATTTTCTCCTTTATCAACCCAACTTCCTCGGATTTTAGCTCTTTCAACCACTTTCCCTGCTTTTTTAAGCAGTCTTTTTACCATATTCGCTTATTTATGTGTTGTACCATTTTCAACTTTTACAATACTATTTTGGATTCCAGGACTCGTTTTTTTCTTCCACATTCCTATTTATTTTACATTTTATTCATTCTATTGGCCACGCTTTTTTTCCTTCTTTTGTCTTTTTGAATCAACGTACCTTTAGCTTCAACGTATAGAATATGTTCACTCTAAGCATCTGATATATCGTGACGTAAAACCAGAAAACTTTCTGATCGGCCGACAGTCATACAATCGACATCGCATAATCTATATGATTGACTTTGGCCTTGCCAAGGAGTATATTGACCCGGAGACGGGAAAACACATTCCCTATAGAGAGCATAAAAGTCTGACGGGCACAGCGCGATACATGAGCATCAACACGCACCTAGGCAAAGGTGAGCAACTTTAGGACTATCGACTATTGTGGCTATACAACTATATTTGCTCAAAAATTACGCATTTTTGTGTCTACATCATTTGCAGATTTTCACTTCATTATCTCTAATTACCTAATGCATACATGAATGCTATACAGCTTATGCACAATAGATTGAACACTGTATAATTCGAATATCGGACTTGCTCATAAATTTTTATCATGATAAGAATGATTCAGCTAAATAAATTCTTTTAATTACTTATAATAAAATCCAAATTATAAATAGCCCCAATAATTATTTTTTACTACAACCGAAAAACGTTATCGATTTTGTTTAAATCTATTTGCCTGGATAGACAATATATGTAGTTGACCCTTACAGTTGGAGAAAGCTGAATTTTTGATTAACCTGGTTAGTTTTTGTTTGACCTCATTCTCGCCACAGAAGGCAACACCATCTTGATCTTCATATCTATAGCCTAGTTATTGTTTATTTAATAGCGTACTAATTGGCACTCTCAAATGGAATGATTTTCCACTAAGCTGTTAACCTGAGGTTATCTTATACAATACACTCAAATCGACAGTACCATGAATGTATCAAAAAATGTCTGGCTACTAGGATGAGTGGTAAAATTCTCCGCAGCCTTATTTTTCTTTTGTATCAATTTTTGCTTCCAGAAATCCAGAAGTGTAAATCATGGATATGACGAATGAATTTTTTATCATCCTTGTTATACACTTATTTATGTTTCAGTATAGGCTACGAAAAAGAACTGTTGTAATAAGTTTACTTACCTATGCTTACGGCAAATAAGTTAATCAATCAGTTTTTTCTGCGCAGTTTTGTTGCAAATCGCGTGTATTTATCCTGAGCTTTTGATGAACGGGCCATCGTTTACTCCATATTTGTCTAAGATATGCTAGATAAGTTCTATTTGTCGGAAGTATGTTTCGAGATAATAAGTGAATCCTGAATACGAGTTATAGTCATTTTGGTGGTTGAATTTTCTCATCATGCTATTAATTTGCCCCAAATTTACATTGAATTTCGCTTAACCTTGCTTCCGTTGAGGTGTTCTCACCTGGGCTGGACTGCAGTTTCTTCCTCCCCTAAGTCTTATCAGCATTTCCAACTAGAATCGAATCCGGGATTGAAGGATGAATCATTTTAGCTCTGGACGATTGAAAAAGTCGTTAGAGTCCTGTCAGCAATAATGACAGGAAACCTTCCATGTTCCCATCAAAGATTGCTATGTATAAAAATAACATGTAATATAAAGTCAGCAGCTCTAACAATGTAGGCGAAGAGAACACTGCTCCAAAAGGGAAATATGATGGTAAAGATTCAAAGATATTTTTAACTAAGATTAACTAGAGAAGTTGTTGACTTTGCTTTCGCAACTTGGCCATATTGGTTTGAAGACCTAGAGGAACGCACTTTGTCCACAGTCCATAGTTTGTATGATAATTTCCAGAGTAAGGCCGTGGACGTGGTACATTCCCAGACGTTTCGCCGGTATCGTCAATAAGTCTCGCCATTTTTAGCACCACTATAATTCGTCAGGGAAAAGTGAAGCAGACCCTTTGACCAATTGTGTACTAAATATTTGTGGTATTTCTCCTTCCGCCATGGACTAATCACCACTCCTATATTCTCGTATCACGTCTTATTAACATTATTTTTCTTTGTCTTATTAAGTGTGATATGATGTGCCCTTTTGAGCGGATTCCATGATAATTCTCCACACTCTCATCCCTTAACCCTTGTGTTGGAAATGTTGATCAGAGTCTGCCATACTGTTACGCAGTCCTCCTCCAATATGTCTTCTCGGAGCCTCCCTCTTGCCCCATAGGATGCATCTGCTATCTCCCTGGTTCGAGTATTTCAATCGACCCCTGTTACCCTATATGTGTTACTCTAGACGTTATTTCCCACACTGCATCGTGGAGACTAAATTGAGGCTAAAGAACCTGGGTAATTCTCATTGTCAACACTGCTTAATGGGTCACGTGTATGATCATATACCTCTACTGTTAGTCAGCCAGCTCTAGTCTCCTCCGTATCTATGCCGTTTCCATCCCTAATACCAAGTCTATGACTTCCTCTGCTATTTTCTTTTGTGGGCTAACCCTCAA
Organism: Protopolystoma xenopodis; assembly: GCA_900617795.1. Classification (NCBI taxonomy): domain Eukaryota; kingdom Metazoa; phylum Platyhelminthes; class Monogenea; order Polystomatidea; family Polystomatidae; genus Protopolystoma; species Protopolystoma xenopodis. The sequence continues at coordinate 6,071 of CAAALY010000313.1, forward strand.
ATGTTTTGGTTCTGATTGCTTTGATTAGGTTCGATGTAGAATCACAACATTTGTGGGTTGGCACACAAGAGACTAAAGCATAGGACTTGGTATTAGGGATATAAACGGGATAGATGCGGCGGAGACTAGAGCTAGCTGGCTAACAGTAGAGGTATTTTATCATAGACGTGGCCTATTAAGCAAAGTCTTGACTATGAGAATTACTCGGATTCTTTAGCCTCAATTTAGTCTTCAAGACTCAGAGTGTGGGAAATAACGTCTAGAGCAGCACAGACAGGGTGGCAGGGGTTGATTGAAATGGGAGATAGCAGACGCATCCTATCCTATGGGGCAAGAAGGAGACTCTGATAATACCTATGGGAGAAGGACTGCAAACAATATGGCAGACTCTGATCAACATTACTAGCACAAGGTTGATAGGCGGAGCAGAGGCCAGTGAAAAAGCCAGCGTGGAGAGTTCTCATAAAATCCACTCATAAGGGCACACTATACCACACTAAAATGAGCAAAGAAAAATTGTGATAGTGAAGAGGTGATGCGAGGATATAAGATTAGTGATTAGCCCATTGCGGAATGAGAAATATTACGAATATTTAGCAAACAATTGGTCAAATGATCGGCTTCACTTGTCTCTTTGACGGCTTGTAGTCTGGTGGTAAGAATGGCAAAGTTTATTGACGATGCCGACTACGATGCCGGCGAAACGCCTGTGAATGTACCACGTCCATGGTCTGACTTTAGAAATGATTATGTATATACTGGACTCTGGATAAGGTGCCTTCCTAGAAATATGACCAAGTTGCAAAAACAAGGTCAATCAACTTCTATACAATGAAAGAAGATTGCGATCATACAAAAGGCCATACCACCTTCGATAAGATTAACTAATTTGGGATTTGCAGCGTCCTTGAGCCGACTTTTGCAAAGATCCAGCTCACTATTCTGCTTATTCAATATACTATCGCCTATTTTGCTCTCTATTTCTTTCCTTTAATTTTTATCTATGCATATTCTCTCAGGCCATCCTTTTTTATTTCATTGTCTTATAGTTCCTATTCAAGTTCCCCGCTATATGAATAAGCAAATAACTTTTCTCAAATTATCTTGATTTTTATGTATATTTATACAGAAGGTGCACTTATTTATATTCAGAGTTATGTCGAGTCTTGGAAATCAAATTAGCTGAATTCCGTGTCTGCCACTGGTCTTTAATCCTCACTCGTTTAATCTATACATTTAATTTATATCAATGCTTGCCCAACGTAGCTATCACTTATTTTAAAGAAAGGAGATTGTGGATGAAGATGATTTAGGAGTCTTGCCTTGCTCCTGGCCCGAGAGACAGTCTTCATGAGCTCTTTATTTATCATCATTTTCTGTTCATTTTCTTATCGATTAATACTTTAGCTGTGGTTTAAAGACTTCTAGGTACGCTCTTCGATTATTTAAAATCATAACTACATGCTTGCAGCCTAACCAATGCCAGTAACTACATCTTTGTAGTAATATTATAGTAACAGATGGTTGATTGACCAATTTCCACTACGCTTCTACCTCCCATATGTCTAAAAAAAATTTGTTATCTTATTTACGAGTAAATTATTGGTTGTTAATCTCATTTTTGCATTTTTCTTATTTTTTTCCCATTTAGATTTAATAAAACCTCAAAAAGAATGTATCATATCCAGCCGAATTTTTTGTCTTCTATTGCCTTGGTTTTTCCAGCAATCAAACTCATTTCGAATTTATGATTGGTTTTTAATCCAGGATGTAAGACATCCTCTATCTTTTCTAGGTCTTTTCTTCACCACCTGGGAGATTCGAAATCAGCTTGCGTGCGTCAGGAAAAACATTTTTTTCTCAATATTTAGTTCCTCGGTCAATCTGAACATATCATGCTCATGTTTTTGAAAACAAGGCTGTAACAAAGATAATAGGAAATTAGTATATATATAATAAATGCTTTTTATTAGTTTGTCTTACAAGTAAATTTATATTTGTGCAAAAATATCTGAAGCCATATTTAATGTCTACAACTTATAGGCAGACATAATTCTCGATTTGCTGTTATGGCTTGAATCTATGTTTACTACCTGGACATTGGGATATATTTGTGCTGCTCATTTTATATTATTATTTTTAAGTTAGCTCTCGAGCTATTATGCATCTTTTTCTTGTATATCTCGTTCCTATTTACTTGTTTATTTTACTTCTTGTAAACAGAACAGTCCCGACGTGACGACCTTGAGGCCTTGGGCCACATGTTCCTTTACTTCCTTCGCGGCAACCTCCCTTGGCAGGGCCTCAAGGCGGAGAATCTACGTGAGCGATATCAGAAAATCGGAGATACTAAGAGAGCCACTCCTATAGACGTACTCTGTCAAGGTTATCCGGGTAGGTTCACTATTACTAAAATATGCAGGTTTGTGTATTTTGTTCTATGGTATTTCTTGGTAATGGCATCTGGAAATTAAAAAAAAGATCTTGGTTTTGCGATATAATGGGAATATAGTTCTAGAGGCTAAGATAGAGAAGAGGAGATATAAAAAAATAGTTCAACAGAAAATTGGTTCGGAGGAATGCTTTCTCTTGTCACTTTGACGCTGCTATGGTTTGCGCCCCCTACTGGGACTTCCATTTATGTTGCCGGCACAAACGCACAGATTCAACGGTCGAATTCTGGAAGTGGGCATGGCTACTATCGAAGAGGATTTAGGACTGGGCACGTTTCACAAATTCCCTCTGTTGCACAAACAGTTGCGGAAACGAGTTAAAGTCTAAACCATACAGCTAAAGGAGACTACGACCAAACCCAAGGCTATGTCGTCTTGGTATTCCTTTCTAAGGTAGGGGATGCTTTTAAATCTCGTATGGGATTTTTATTTGACAATTACAATTAGGGATATTACAATTTTATTTATAATCGTTTTGAGCCACATGATTGGTACATAATTTTCCAACAAATTAAATAAACCGATGGTATGAACCAAGATGGTGTGGTCTTTTGTATGGTCACAGTCTCCTTTCGTTTTATAGAAGTTTATTGACGTTGTTTTTGCAACTTGTTCATATTGGTTGGAAGACCTAAAGGAACGCCATAGTATGCATGATAATTTCCCAGTCCGATCGTAGAGGTGGTATTTTCCTAGACGTTTCGCTGGCATCTTCATTGAGTCTCGCCATTTGTAGCATCACACTACAACTCGTCAAATAGACAAGTGAAGCTGATCCTTTGGCCGATTGTCTAATAAACAATCGAGGTATCTCTCCTGCCATGAGCTACTTACCAATCCTATATCCTCGTATTATACCTTCACTACAACATTTTTTTGCTACTTATTTAAATCTGGTATGACGTGCCCTTTTGAGGGGATTTCATGGGAATTCTCTACACCCAAAGCTAGCTTTCTCAAGCGCCCCTTCACCCTTGTGCTTTGAATGTTGATCAGAGTCTGCCATACTATTTTGCCTTCCTCTTCTCATAGGTCTTATCAGAGTCTCTCTTGCTCCGTAAGATCCTCATCCTACCTTGTTCAGGTATTTCACTAGACCCATACCACCCTATCTGTGCTACTCGAAGCCTTATTTCCCACACCGTCTCAAGCCTTTGATGGCACGCATCCTCGCGCCTCGGTTAGTAGGCTTTTAAAAATCAGGATTCTTAAGCTGGATGGTAGACTAACTTGAGTTATTCTCATGATAAAGCCTTTGTTTCATGGGCCACTTCTATGATCAAATATGTCTACTGTTAGCTAACTAGCTCTAGTCTCCTCCACATCTATCGTTTTTCTATCCAAAGTGCCAAGCCTATGACTTCATATTCCCTAGTCTCTTTTCTATCAATTCACAAATGTTGTGGTTCTATATTGAACCTAATCATAACAATAAGTATCACAACATTCATCGGTTGGCACACAAAAGACTAGGGCATAGGATTGGTGAATAGCCCGAGGCGGAAGGAAAGATCCCACAATTGCTTAGCAGGCAATTGGTCAAGTGATTGTTTTTACTTGTATTTTTGACAAGTTGTAGTCTGGTTCTAAGAATGGCTAGGCCTAATTACAATGCCGACTGTGATGCCGGCGAAGCGTCTGGGAATGTACCACGTCCATGTTCCGACTGGAAATTATCATGCGCCCTATGGACTAGGTGCGTTCCTCTATCTTTTCCTATCAATATGAGCAAGTTGCGAAAACAAGGTCAAACAACTTCTATACAACTAAATGAGACTGCGACCCTACAAGAAGCCACACTATCTTGGTCTTTATATCTCATACTAATCTTTTACATTATTAACGAATATTATCCTTACATCTGGATTTCTCTTGAAATATTCATTTTGAAAGGCGAATTTTCTTCACTTTCTGATGCCGAAGATCTATCCATATTTGGTATGGCACTTAATCTTTTCTAGCTATGACTGTTTTCTTTAACCTGACTTTACTTGTTTTCGTTGTATTTCACTTGATTAGAATTCGCCACCTATCTCCGATATGTACGTAGCCTCGATTTTTTTGAAGAACCGAACTACGAATATCTTCGGTGGCACTTTACAGATCTTATGGAACGTCGGGGATGGGCTTGTGATTGGGAATTCGATTGGTGCTATCGGTCTATGCCAACTTCCAAGGTAATCTTAATCTGTTATCCTATTTCTTTATTTCCTACTCGTATATATATATATATATTTATTTATTTATTTATTTATTTATTTATTTATTTATTTATTTATTTATTTATT
>CAAALY010000314.1:0-10808 GCA_900617795.1 Protopolystoma xenopodis
AGATGAGATGAGATGAGATGAGATGAGATGAGATGAGATGAGATGAGATGAGAGGAGATGAGATGAAAGATGGATGAAAGATGAGATTTCAAGCATTTTTCATATCATATTCTGTGTTGGGATTGTCAATGAAGCAAACTTATATTTGCTATAACAATCGACGACATTACAGTTTTGTGAGTGAGTGGGTTCTCAGTGTGCCGGAAAGGGTTGGGATACGGTGTGAAAATCCTAAAATCGAGAGTGGATGAATGTCTCTCGCAGAGCATGAGCGATTTGGGTCAACTGGGCAGTATTGGACGTGGGGTTTGTTAAATGCCAAAAGTCAGCGGATACAATTAACAGCAGCTCTTGCCTTTCTCTCGCGAGTACGGCCTGTAATGGTAGCCCGAGTTGACTTCAAGTCGGGAAGGCCCGAGGCCTCGATCAAGTCCAGATGTTGTTTAAGTCGAAGGTCTATCTCCTTCACGAAATCTCTCCGCTTCGCATTCAGCCATTTGTCGGAAGTCTGAACAGCTTCGACTGAACTCATCCCACCATCGTCGGCCTCCTCGTCTTCACTGCCTCTGATCGCCCGAGCAGTTGAGACCGTCCGGTGAGATGATTCGCCAACCTCAGCCCCGACCGCCGAACCCCGCTCCTTCGAGTCCGGCTCCGAGTCCGGCCCCCGAAGCGGAGCGACGGAGGTGTCATCGAGGCAGTGAGCAGAAAAGGGCGAGCCCGCGAAGAGCAGTGAATGCAACCAAAGATTGCGCAGGGCCAACAACACAGCGTAGAGCTGCTCATGCGTATCATCCGCAGTTGCCGGGGCGATAGAAAAGAGACCGTCTTCCTCGGCCGGATCCAGATGGAGGCAATCAGTCGCCTCGCGCAGTTGGTGGTCGGCGTGGGAAAGGAGAAGTCGAGTAAGCGAGCAGAGGCTAGACAGGTCCAGACTCAAGTCCTCCATGGTCTGGTTGAATAAATTGCATACATAACCATAAAAGTGGACAACCAGTCAGTTTTACACGGAAGGAAATGGACTTTTGCATACGATTTTCTAAGAGAGATATGAAGAGCAAGATGTTGTGTCCTGTATTTTGGTTGCCATATAAAAGATTAACTGACCTCGTTTTCGCAATTTGAGTGTGATGTCAGAACAACAGAGTTGGACACACTTTTTCCGAAGTCCTCTGCTGTATCGTGGACCTGGTAAATGCCCCGACATTTCGACGGCATCGTCAATGCCTCTTGTCAGTATCAGCAACAAGCTACAAGTCGTCAAAGCGACAAGTGAAGTCAATCACTTGAACTACCTTCTGTCGAATGGCTGCCTCTGATGCGTTGCTGCTTGGTGCTGAGAGTGGCACGACTCACTGACGGCGAAAGGTCGGGGAATTCACCAAGTACACGGTCCAACACTGAGAGTTATCATGAATGCTATAGCAGAGGACTTTAGACATGGTGTGTTCAATGAAGTCGTACTGACAACACGATCAAGTTGCGAAAACTAGACAAGACCATTTTTATCTACGAAAAAAGTTGGGTTTCAAGGAATCTCTTGTTTCGTGATTGTTAAGCTCACTTCCATTTTGAGTGAGCAAGTTTGGTGAAGAGATACAAAGGCTGATCACACCATAAGACTACCAGCTTTCCTCGAACATTCTTGTCGACACTGATGATGTCCATCATAGAACGGAAGAAAGCCTAGCGTGTCTTTACCGGAATCAAAGTAAACAGCCTCAACAAGAATGTTCCCGTAAAGCCAATCGACAGCTGGTCAAGAGAAATCTACTGCTGGTCGTCTTTTGTTGAGATTCACTTTCGAATCTCTTCAGCAAACACTTTCCCTCGAAATGAAAGTAAGCTCAAAATTTCTATTTGTCCTTAGTATAACCGAAGGTAAGAGGATAAAAATGGTAGCGGTCTTGTTTCGCTGTATAAAAATGATTTGACCTTGTTTTCGTAACTTGTTCGTGGTGCAAATTGAACGGAAACCTTGTACCAGTTGCATCCAATTAGGTCCACCTGACAACAGGGCCAAATTTTCTAAAACCAGGTCAGATCATTTCTAAGCGAAAGTTTCAACATACTACTAATATTGTTGTTGCAAATGTTGGAACATAAATAATGCTAATAATAAATGGTGCACATTTATGGCTTGGCCTGACCCCAACAGTATATCACTTTGAAAAGGGATTTTGTCTCGATAAGCCTCAGCCAGCGAAGCATAAAATCAGCAAAATAGGCTTTGTTGCGAAAAACGTTTTGACAAATGGTCCACGCCCTAATAAACCTGGTCATGAGAAGATGCTATAGGCCTTAGATGAGGCTTCTCCTCTAGGCAAGACGTGATTGAGAGATCAGCAAAAAAGAAGACCGTCCTGCTTATCAACAGATCAATATCGTGTAGAACATCTCGTCAGGTCATCTTCCAACTGCCATTATCATGCAGCAGTCAGGTATTTAGGGAAGAGATGCATCAAACTAGAACTGTCCTAATTAGTTGAGTAGCCGGTCCTTACATTTCCTTGGGCCTTGGTTTCTGAGCCAGTATAAGCGGCTTTCTAGACTAGTATATGCGAAGAAAAGTTGGGTTTCGAAGAATCTCTTAGTTCAAAGTTGTTAAGCTCATTTCCATTTGGAGTGAAGGCGTTTGGTGAAGAGATTGCAAAGTGGATCCCACCAGAAGATGGCCACTGGCGGATTCCACTAAACCGGCTGTCGATTGGCTTTTTAGTTGACGCTGTTTCCGAGGCAATCTTCTTCGGTTTGAATGAAAACGCACCAACCTTTCGTCCGTTGTATAACGCAAATCACCAGAACAGGGTATCATCCTTACAACCATATTCAAGCTAATGAGTCAAGAACACTCACCGGCTCATCCCTAAATGCTGTATATATTTACCCTAAATCTAAGCTATTTGATGAAGTATTAAGTGTTTTGGTTTGTTCAAGTTACATATCAGCCTCGAAGCATGTGAATGTGTCTGTCCGTGTGTGTTTATGCACTTTCATGTATCCTTATATCTACGAAACCAGAAGTCATGACTTAAAGTAAGTAGAACATAAAAGTAACGTCTCTTCTCGGCCATCAACTATTGATGACCCCTATCATCCCCTTTATGTGTACATACATACACACACACACATTGATATATATATATACAAACAATAATCGATTGAGCAAAGTCGAAATCACGTCATGTTATGCCGATGAGCTTTTTGTCTTCATAAGAGATATAAAGAGTGAATTAAAATGTACAAAAGAGTGACCGCAATTAAAAAAAAGACAAGAAAAGAAAAGAAAAGACTAGCTGAGTAGTCTCCTTACTACAGACTGCTTAACAGCCTCTCTTTCCTTGAGTTTATTAATTAAGCATGAGTAGTTTTGTGACTATCCACTGGATGTCGTCAAATTTCCCACGTGCCGTCTCTTCCTAAAAGTCAATCTCAATTCAGCTTGACCAGAGTGAACACTTTGCTTTTGGCCTCGCCCCAACTGGCCTCGAGCCCGGTTCGTGATGCGGCGGTCAAAGCCAGTCAGTTCTCATGGGAATGCCGAGTAAAAACAAACATAGATTTATGTTGGAGTACGAATGGGCCCTAGGCGCGCCGCCCTGCAACTTCGAGGAATCCTTGCTGAGGAATTATCGGACTCGCAGGGCCTACTTACATATCCCTTCCAATCGCCTCTTCAAACAAAATGAAAGGTACTCCAGCGTCAATATATTAAGGGATTCTTCGAAACCCACTTTTCTACAAACATGAATTTACCGGTTAACTCGACACTGTTACTTATTTTAGGTAAAAGTTGGCTTCGAGACCGGTTCCAGTGAGGTCCAGTGTGAACTTCAATGGCGGCCTGAGTGAGAAAACTCAACACTCAGACATTAAATCACCTCAAGCGATCTGAGCTGAACAGGTTCCTATTGAAGAAATAATGAGAGTCTAGAAATTTGCGTCTTCCGAAAGTACCCACAGGTGCACTTTCGATTGGTACAGGGAGGGTGTTGAAGAGGCAGACAGTTGACCGGTACCTAAAAAGTCGGCGGGTCAGTTCATGTGAATCCTCGACTCTGGAAGGGACTCGTTGAATGGCTTCGCCCCGTCTTGAGACGACCACCTCGAGGCATCTTGCAAGACTCATCTGCTACCCTCCCCCCACGACTCCGATGGAGCTGAGAAACCGAGAAACGACATCTCCGATCGAACCAGGCTCTAGCAACTACGTCTAACCGTCTGACTCCCGATCTACAAAGCCCGAATGATATTAGAATAGTCCATTTGAGAGCCTATCAGAAATTATAAGTAAATGCGAAAAAGCGAATTCGAATTCAATAGTGAAAATCCGCTTTCTCTGGGTAAACTGAGGTTGTCCGTGATCTACGCAGGAGCCTATAGCCTACAGGTGAGCTAAGCAATAAAAACTCTGATCTTCTTCATAAGTACAGGCAACTGGGGTATTTTGCTGATCGTGGGCGAGATGAAAAACAATTGCTATGGCAACCGTGAAGAGCCTAAAATATGCGAAAAGTTGGGTCTGAGGGTAGGCATAGACTGTGCGGTGCCTGGTAGAGCCGGATCAACTTGAAAATGGGGGCACGAATCCCAAAGTTATCGTAGACGAGAACATTGGTCTAGGCTAGCTAAAGCGTTGCTCCGGGAAGTGGGAAAAGTGAAAGTCAAACAACTAGGCATCTGAGAAGAAAAGTTGGATTTCGAGGACTCTCTTGTTTCATAATTGTTAAGCTTATTTCCATTTTGAGTGAAAGTGTTTGGTGTAGAGATTCTAAGGTCGATTCCACCAGAATACAACGGCGGATTCATCCTGACCAGCTGTCGATTGGCTTTACTGTAAGATTCATGTTGACGCTGATTCCGAAGTGATCTCCTTCGACATATTTAAAGAAGGAACACCACTTTTGGGCCCTGCTTCTTCTCTATTTCGAGGCATCACAACTCTACACTGCAATTCAAAATCAAACTGACCAATATTTTCCATTTTAAGCACAAAAGTGTTATTATTCTTAATATAAGTAGTAGTAATAGTAGTAGTATTGGTGGTGGTGGTGATTTCCTGATGAATGTGTTGTTCTACGTCTCAGCAAAATAAAACCGCAGAGGTATTCTGGTGAGATCGACTTTGGCAAATATATTCTTCGCCTACTAACGTAAGAATTAAACAAAAATACAAATAAAAATTATATATCTGGCCTTTTTTGCGTATTAGACAACTGGCAATAAATACAATAGTAATATAAAATACAGCGAATACACATACACTATTGTACTATATACATACATATATAATTAGATATATGCATGCATACATATATATGTGTGTGCCAATTATAATAGCAATATAATATATAGCAAATACATATATATGCTCTCTCTCACTGTATATATATATATATATATATTATAAAAATATATTTTATTTTTAATGTTACTTTATTAGTATTATTATTATTACGCCATATCAAAGAAATGGGAAAAACATTATGCCTCTTACTATCTCCCAAGTTGCCAAAAACTCAGAAGTCTGTGAAAGTATTGAGAAGTACATCTTAAGGGGACCCTTTGCTGTTGGTAGACGGCAGACTTTGGGCAAAGGAGTGCGCATCAGTCGAGTGATGGAACGAAGTGACGTCACCTCAGTGCTAGGGCGGTCCTCAAGAGAGGCTCGACTGCTAGTCAACTGCAAGAAAAGTTAAAAGGAGGCAAGATCCATGTTCAGTTAAAGAGATAGATTAGCCACACCTGGTTGTTTAAATGAAACGGGCCAAAATACTTTTTTGAAAAATGTATGTATGCCCTAGACAGCTCCTTTTGGTTTTATTCCGAATCTGGATGTTTTCTGTTCACAGCTCGTTCGGGACAATGGGGTATTTATTTACAAGAGGTCGGAACTGCAAACCGACTTTCAGAAGGAAATCCAAGAATAAAGAAGATACCCCCAATTCTTCCCTTAACAGGGTTTCGGCGAGAAATCGACGAATAGTAGCACACCATTACCATTATACGAGATGTACTGAGAGTTTAGACTTCAAATTGCTGGCCTAACTAAAAATAAATTTAGTTAACGTCGTCAACAAACCGCCGACGAACGCACTCTGTCCGCAGTCGTCATAATAATTTCTTATTCTAAACAAAGAACTTGTGCCATAGAAATTATCAAGACTACTCTGGCAAAAGATTCCGGAAATGTGAGAGGAGAGATAAATAAAAGTTAACTAGAAAGGAGACAACGAGAGAAAAGGAAAAAGCGGCATGAAAACAATGCCGAAATTATATATGAAATACACTCATGCTATTTCGTTTAAGGTGATAAAGGGATTGGTAGATAAAATTTTCCCACAATCATATGAGTAGACGTTACACTTGCATTGAATTTCACATGGCCTTGCTTTCCCAAAAGGTGTTATCATCCAGGCTGAAGTGGACTGTAGTTTCTACCTCGCCTGAACTGGTCTTATCAACATCCCCAGTGGGACTCGAACCATGACAGTGTAGAGTGTAATCTCGACACATTAACCACTACGCCGTGTTGCCACACGTGCTCTTGGGTCAGAGGGCAGGTGTGAATTGCAAGGGAGGCCAGGCATTTTGCCATATCACATTCTGTGGTGGGATTGCCGATGAATCAAAGTCCATCATGGATGAGAATACCTTTCGGGAAAAGCAAGTCTATATGAAATTCAAAGGAAAAGTAAGGTGTACTTATATTTCGTTTTGAGTAGGTTTTCCAGACTACCGGTTCATCCTATTTCGGTTAAGGTGGTGAAGAACTGGTAACTGAAGTTGTCCACAATCATATGAGTAGAGCTGATGCTTCTGATGACTTTCAGATAGTCTTGCTTCCCCAAACGGTGCTCACATACAGGCTGAAGTGGACTCTAGTTTCTACCTCGCCTGAGCTGGTCTTATCGACATCCCCAGAGAGGGTCGAGCCATGGCAGTGCAGCCTGCAATGTGGCGTAGTGGTTAACGTGTCGAGCTTACACGCCGCAGTGTCATGGTTCGAATCCAGCTGGGGATGTTGATAAAAGGTCGAAACTGCAGTCCACCCTGGATGAGAACACCTTTTGGGAAAGAAAGGTTATGTGAAATTTAATGGAAACGTCAGCTCCACTCATATCATTGTGGGAAAATTCAATTACCATTCCCCTTATCACGTTAAACAAAATAGTATGAATACACTTCATATATGAATGTCTCGAAGGCCTATTTCCAAACTAAACATAATGCTGAAGTTGGCCGGTTCTAGAAAAAAGAATTTAGTTTTTCAACCTAGAAGACAGCAAGAAAAACTGGACGAAGTAAAGGATGAGCGAGAAGTAGGTGAGCAAATGGAAAGTGGGTCAAATGGGCCAAAAGCAAAGAGAATGAAATTTAAAAAAGAGAGCAAATGAGTGAGTTATCAAGAGGGAATGGTATCCAATTAACCTGTTCGCATAGCCATTCAAAGGGCTTCGAACGGGCAGAGGCCAAATCGAGCCGATCCGACCACAAGTCATCGGCATCGTTCTCTGTACCGTCCTCCTCGACTGGCCCCGGGTCTACTGAAAACCGGCCGGTACTCATTGTCGAGGTAGCCTCACGGCCTCGAGACGAGGCTCTATCCGAGCTGACCGGGGCAGTTATTGTTGTCTGTGCACCAGTGCCTTCATTGGTCGTCGGCCGTTGCTCAAGCCAGTCTGCCGGAGAGCCCACCGAGGCCGTGAGTCGATTGTGGTGGACAATACGAACTGCTTTGCTCATATCATCCTCCCCCGTCGCCATGGCAACTATCAGCTGATTTTTCTCATCCTCCTCATCCTCATCCTCCTCATCCTCCTCCTCGACGTCGTAGCTGGCCTCGGTCGGGCGACTATCTGTATCAACGTCGACGCCAGTACCCTTCTCACCGACCGCCGCCAAAGAGTGTCCTTCCGCTTCTGACGCCTCCTCATCGTCGTCGTTGTCGTCATCGTCTTCATCGTCGTCATGGCTTTCAAACTCCTCCAACTGACACTTAAGCCGGTCGCACACACGCTCCACGGTTCGCCGGGCTTGGTGCCCCGCCCACGAGAGGTCGGTACCGACACCGCCGGGGTTCGGCTGAAACGGTCGCCAACTGTGTCGACGTTCAAGACAACGCTGCTGAGCGCCAAGGGTATGGCGACCCAAGCTCTCCAACTCGGTCAGGATCTCAGTCAGTTGAAGGTCGCGTTGTGAAGCCTGGGCCTCCTGTAGGGGGAGGCAGGGGGTGGCATGAAAAAACACGATGACAACAACAGTTTCATTCCAATACAGCTAACATTGGTGAGCTGGCCTCCATTTGGAGTAAGCGTGTCTGGTGGAGATATTCGAAGGTGGATCCCATCAAAAGACGACGGCCGAATCCTCATGAACAGTCGTCGAATGACCTTGCTGGACCATTCTTGATGACACTGTTTCCGAAGCAACCTTCCTCAATTCCGAAGAAAGCATGCCAAACTTTCGGCTGTCTTATGATTGACATTGTAAAGAGTAGATTGTCATTTTACATTTGTAATTAGGTTTACCACTCACAGTAGATCTAATATAAGAGCCGTATTCACCCTACTTCGTTATGGTGATGAAGGACTATTAGGTGAAGTTTCCCTCAATTACATGAATAGTCCTCATGTTTCCGTTGAATTTCAAATAGCCTTGCTTCTTTAAAGGTATTCTCATCCTGACTGGAGTGAACTGATTGTCGAATTCCCCTGAACTGGTCTCAACAGTACCCCCAGCAGAACTGAAACCAATTTGGTGGTAATTCAAAGCAAAGTCTCGACGCGTTAGCTTACTCACCTTACACGAAAAAGGTTAAATACGGCTCTCACTGGGGACTCGAATCTGGCCAATGAGGCCAGATCAAGCGAGGTCGAAACTGCTAATCCCTGGAGCCTGAATGGGAGTGCCATCTGGGAAGTAAAGCTATGTGAAATTCAATGGAAAAATGAGGCATATTCATATAATCGTGGGAAGATTCAACTACTGGTCCTTCAACCCCCTAAAAGAAAAAGGTCGAATACAGCTCTAAAACAGATCTAGTGGTAGTCTCGAAAACTCAATTATAAAACGAAAAATTCTGTATACATATATTCGAAATCTATTGTTTTTGAGGCGGTATTAAGTGATTAGGTTAGTTGAAATTATATCTTAAACTCGAAGTGTGTGTGTGTGTATATCTGTGTGTTTATGTGGCTTCGTGTGTGCGTATATATATAAAACCACAATGATAGCCCAATGTATTAAGAACAGAACGTAACGTCTCTTCTCGGTCATCAATGTCAGCCATTTTTCTTTATATTTTAACCATCACGAGTTTGGTCAAGTTGATGAGTCTCATGTCTTCGTATGAATAGGAGTGGACACAAGTGTATGAATTTAGGGATATGTCGGTTAGTTTTCTTGATCATCACCTTGAACGTGGTTGTAAGATTAAAACTCTGATCTGATGATTTCCTTCATAAAACGGTCAAAAGCTTAGCACGTTTTCATCGGAAACAAAAAATATTGCCTCGAAAAAAGCGTCAACAAGAATGTTCCAGTGGAGTCAGTCGAAAGCTTGTCAAGAGCAATCCGCCGTTGTCTTCTTCGAGTCTCTTCACCAAATATTTTTGCCCTAAATGGAACCAAGAGAATCCTCGAAAATACGGCCTGAATTAGGTGTGAAGGCTTGGCTGGAAAAGGTTCCCATATAGGTTCCTTCGAAGAGCGATTGTTGATATGAGCAAACATCGTCCTCCAAGTCCGATCCAAAGAACTGTTGAGAAAAGCTTCAATATAAATAAATGGTGAGGAGTCTGAGGTCCAAAACTTTAGGTATACACAAAATCATACAAACTTCAAGGATATCAGTAGATATTGAAGAATAACATTAGACAATATGCTCCATAAGATGATTTAATTTAGTGAAAATTTAATTTTTACTCGAATATTCTAATATAATTAAAGTAAGTGTTGGTTTGACCTGGGTTTCGCAACTTAGTCGTATTGTCAGGACAACTTAGTTGGGTCCAGCTTGCCTGAAGTCCTTTGTTGTAGTAGTTACCATTATTCCAAGCATTGGACCGTGGACTTGGTACATTCTTTGTTGCTGAGACTAGCATTACTCACTGACGGCGCAAATACAATTCCGGCGAAGCATCTGAGAATGTACCAAGTCCACAGTATAACGCTGGGACTCATGATAACTACTACAGCAAAGGACTTCGGACAAGTTGCGTCCAATTAAGTCATCCTGACAGCACGATAAAGTTGGGAAAACGAGGTCAGACCACGTTTTTACAGATTGATACATTTCTATATATAGATAGGTGGATAGATAAAGATAGATAGAATGGTATATAGATATGGATATAAATCATAGTGTAATAGGTGAAAGCGTGTGCGCAATTACGTGTGTCTAACGCACCGGAAAGTCGTCTCCGTTGTAGGAGGACGAGGAGGAACTGGGCGATGCAGTGAACCGAGACGCGGAGTAGATACAGCCATAATCCTGGCTTGTCTTGGAGGCAGTCATTGCCATATCTATTGCTGCTGAGTCGTCGTCCTTGTCCGTCTTGGAAACCGGGTTTACTTCGCCTCCAAAGACCTCCTTTAAATCTCCATGTTCACAAACGTCATCATTAACACCATCAACACCATCAGCATCATCCTGTTCTGCGGCGTCGGTCCAGGTGCCCCGAAGTCTGCTGAGGGTAGGAAAAAGGCCGGACGGTGGACAAGAGGGAAGTGGAGACAAGTTGTAGTGAGCTGTACACCAGTCCCGTTTGCTGTGGCGTGACTCTTGTCGGAGATCGTTGGAATGG
>CAAALY010000315.1:0-10807 GCA_900617795.1 Protopolystoma xenopodis
AGACCGACTATCTCCATGGATGAAAAATGTGGCATGTTATAATTATGAAATAAGGCCAATTCTATTAGCCATTTTTAAGCTTGCCAAAGCTTAGATATGAAATAAAAATCTATTTCTATCTATCGAAAAATACAAATTCTATGAAAATTTTAGTATCACAGATTGAAGTTAAAGTATCAGAAAGTCCAAGCAATGCTTCAATTAAAAAACTGTTTCAATTCATGAGGCATATTTTATTTGGAAGACTTCCACTTCGTACGAGTATGTGTTGAAGAGATTCGCAAGTCGATCTCTCTAGAGGACGATGGCTGATTCTGGTTGCACCGCAGCCGTTTGGCTTTACTGCGACGTTTACGTTCACTCAGTCAACGAGACATCTTTTCTAGTCTCGAGTAAGAACCACTTATGTTCAATTCAAAGATAAAAGAGATAGGGTCTTGAGCCGCCGCCCAAAAAAGCGACTCTATCTGTCAGCCCGATGATGGTTCTAACCTCCCTCATACTCATCCAGCATGTAGCATAAGCTCAGCAAGCAAATTAAGGGTATGAGATTAAGCGATACCAGTCAAGACTTTCCTCGGATCATTAAACCTCAATGACCTTTGAATGACGAGTCATTACGGGCCTTGTTCATAACTTGACGCGAACAAGATAACATTTCATTATCTTAACAATAGTTGCTTACCATGTCTGGGAGTCAGGTTTTTTTTCTTGGGTCATTAGGTCTTGACGATCCGAGCCTGACATTAGGCTTTTTTAATAACTCTGATTTAGGACAGGTATTGCGTAGACGTCAAGGCACATGCACATACATATTCAAGTAAATGAATAATTACAAAATATGAAAAGTAATTAGCAAAATCATTCTATAACTATCTATCTACATGCATACTTGTTTCTTAGTTATAAGTATATATGAAACCTAAGATAGAGCCGGGCATTCTTGTTGACCTAGTGTTAACTTGAGACTTTTACGAGAATGAATTCAGTTCTGATGATGCTCATAAAATGATGGACGAAATCTTACCCCAGTTTCATCCGAAACGACCAAGTGTGGCTCGTGGATTGAGTCAACATGAACGTCGTATTAAAGCCAGACGACAGCAAACAACGGAAATCGATCGTCTTCAGGTAAAATCAACCAACAGATCTCTTAATGACGAACTTCAATACGAAATGAAAGTCTCCCCTACAATGATATCTTAAAAGAATCATCGAAACCCAGTTAGTCTTAGTGCTGTTGAGAAACGCCCAATGGAGAACTATAATAAAACTGTATTAAATCAGATAAAGATTTTTATAAAAGACACCTAAGGACACACCTTTGCTCGCATTGTCATCAATTGTTCCTCATGCTCGAGACACTCAGACTCCAAATTGTTCTCCAACGCAAGCTCTTCGGGTAGCAAATTCGTCGCATCGAACTCAGGAGTCACGCGATCAGGGACCTCCGAACCAACCAGACCTGTAGTAGGGGGTGACAGCGCAGCCTTTTGAGGTAATGAAATCATGTCAATCACAGAGTTCGCATTAGTGGATATGGAAGTAGAAGTGGAAGTGTAGGAGCAGGAGGCGGAGGTAGAGGAAGAGACCGACTGACGCCAAGTGGGTAGATGATGGTCGAGGAATGGTAAACAAACAGGGCAGTTGGTGTGAATTAACTCTGCGACAAGCTGGGGTGGTAAACAAGTATGGAGTACTCGCTTGGTCAGCTGCATATCGCTATTACCGACCGTAACCTTCATTGTAGAAGGCTTGCGTCGAAGCACCCTTGCTAATTCTATCTCCGTCTGGTCGAGGCGCCGGCTGAGACTAGAAGTGATGTCTTTATAGTCACGAATGATGCCTAAGTGCTGTGTCTGCTCAGCCGCCTTTTGTTCCAGTGTGGAGCGCAACATATCCTTCACCTTGAGGAATAATATAGAAAGAAATAACATCCTAAATAGGCAAATAATAAGGGTACAAATAAAAGTGTATTTTATTAATCGAAGATATGAAGACCAAGATGATGTGGCCTTTTATGTCGCAGTCTAATTTCGATGTATAGAAGTGGGTTGACCTCGTTTTCGCAACTAGTCCAAGGTCCGATGCCTGGAATCATGATAATTATTATAGCAGAAGACTTCGGACAAGGTGTGTCCAATTAAGTAACCCTGACAACACGGCTAAGTCGCAAAGACGAGGCCAACCCATTTCAATGAGGATAATGATCAGAAATACAAAATACATCAAGGAGACGTCGCCAATGAGTCTAATGTCGATGGCGCTAACATGAACAATCAGAGGACCACCAGGATCTCATACAAATCCAGGGCTGAAAGAGACCGTCGTCAAGGCTATAATTGGCGAAAAGTGATCGTCATAGATGAGAGTAATGTAAACGCCCAACCTCATAAATAAGAACAGCCAAATTACTCTGATTATATTGGCACAAGAAGACACTCCGAAACCCCAAAGCAGGAAAAAAATTCACTGAGACTTTTTATTTTTAAGATGATTAATTGTTGAAATACAAAACTAGCAGATATCTGGAAATTCAATCGATGTGATAAAGCTCAGGTATTATAAAATAATAAAGCAGAATTAGTTTTTAAGCAATACAAAGAGATATGATAGCCTTCCGAGAGCCTCAGATTAGTTAGTCAATTTCTCTGAATAGACACTAAATATCACTATACATAAAGCCATCAGGAAACAACATAGGAAGAGAGTAAGAGAGACTTATACAATGAAATAAAACTCAAAATCGGATGTAATAAAGGAATTTATCATTTGTGTACGCCAAAGGAGCGTTAGAAAAAGTATCCGTATTTAGTAAAAGCTACTACCTAATAATAAGGAAGGCACGTTTGTGCTCGCAAGTGCCTTAGCTCATCCGAATTCCCACATTAATTTCGTAATAACACTACGCGAATTCTTCATATTTGAGGCATAGTACAGATGAATGTGAAATTTTGAATAATGTTTGAGTGAGCGACAGCATAGTTGCTATTCTCGCCTTGATGGAGAAGTTTTAAATCGAAATGAAACAAGTTGTGCTGTCGGATATGTGTTAGAGAGCCCATGTATTCTACTGCTTACTAGTTTCATAAATGTCCAATTGAATTGACATTTTAAGCTGTGAAAATTTGTTCTTAAGAAGTACTTTATAAAAGAATTTTCAGAATAGTCATTTAAGAGCAGTTTTTCTTCTATAAAAATAATTTTTTTGATAATAAAAAAAAAAAGAAATATGGTTGCGCCTCTGAAATCGCAAGGGAAATAGTAGACACGGAATTACTAATAGTAAAAGGTTTATCAATGAAATCAGTAGATCTCTATTGAATTTCACTTAGGTTTGCCAGCCAAAAAGTTTTCTAATCCGGAATGAACCGGACTATACCTGGGTCTTATCTGACCCTAACTGGTTTCGAAACCAGGCCATGTTCGTAAAGTAGTGGCATGTTACTATTTCGCCACATCCAGTGGTTTAAGAATTACTAATAGTTTCGATTAATATTCACTTATAATTTAGTAAGATGCACTACCAAGGACCAAATTATACAAAGAGAGGATAAAACTCAGTACGAATGTATCATTTAAGGATTTTGCGCTGGATAATGTCAAGCTCGTAACGAAAATATTTATGCACATACAGAAGTCTAATTGCAATAGTTAACCGACTCCCGATGAAACAGATCTAAGAATCTATAAATTAGTCTAAAATATTTTAATAACTTTGATCATAGGCAAGTTCATCAGAAGATTGAGGATGAAAAGGACACGAAGATACACAAGTCCAAAAGCGATGATAGTCATCGTCCCCAGAGGCCAAGCCGACTCGTATGTGATAATGACTTCCGTTTTAACCAGCTTCAACGGCTGAATGTATTGGTTAAACTTCAACTATCCTTTAAATAGAATTTAGTCAAAATAACTATTTAAAAAAGGTGTAGCGTAATACCAGTCATCTTGATTACTAAACGGTGAGGCAAATTTTTACACAATAGCATTTATATTTTGCGGTCAGTATGATTATATTTTATACCCTTCCACAAACGTCATTACTTTTAATAGCGTTAATAATTTTAATTACAACATTTTGTACTGAAGAATAGATGAGAGGAAACAGAAATATTATCCAAACTTATACCAAGAGTGACTCAAAACATGTAGGAAAATTCTGAAACTTATTTAATGTTTGAGACAATAACATAAATAGCTTTTATCAGAAGATACTAACAGGTTGTAATGCTTAAATTTAGCATAGTTACCTTCTTGACTTCATCTTCAAGAAAACGCTTCTCCTCGTTGAGATCTTCCATATCACGTCTAGTAGCAGAGAGTTCACGAGTCAGCTGTTCTGTCTGATCTTCAAGCTACAACGAATTAAATAGTGTTAATATACATAACAATATTCGCGTATAAACAAGTAAACCTCGGACATTAATTGTCTGTAAGGTTAGTCTGATGTTACTTTCGCAACAAGTAGACTTCTAGGAAAGTGTCCTCCACTGAATGCTATGTAAGTATTGTCCTATTCTTTTAGAAAGGTTACGCTGACAGGGTATATTTCCTTTTTGGCATCGTCAATTATACCAAACTCAACATCGAGCTATAGCTCTCTAAAGTAACAAATCAATCCCCCTAACCCATGCTATGTTAATCGATTGTGATGTTACTCAACTCTATACCCTAATAGATTTCCTATCTCATAGATTTATCACACACTATCTCAGTTATCCCTCCTACTAAATTTGATTAAGTCTTTCCTATACGCGAATTTCTATCCTAGTTTTTTCCAGTATAACAGAAGTGCGCATCCCTGTGAAAGAGCTTCATCGCCTTTTCTTCATCCCTAATGTCGAGCTTCTCTTACCCAACCTGTAACTTTAACTCTGCATCCTACTCCTGCCGAAACCATAAAGCTCGCTCCTCCTAAATTCGACAATCCATTTCTTATCTGTATGGCTTAGTGAAGTCATTCGGTCACAGCAATCGTCCATAGTCATAAATCCACGGCTTGACAGTAAGATTTACTAACCAATATACACATGTCTGAGAAAGTGGAGGCGTGTGGTGTAGTTAGATTGAAATAAAAATGAGCGACAATTCGATATAGTTAGTAAATGATGAAGTAGAAATCCGCATTAATGATTCTAAAATAAGGACAGAAAAAGTAAAGCACACTAAACAAGCCAAACCTAGAGATACCAAATAAATTGGATAGGGATCTGGCGAAAGGGAGTGATTACCGAAATATAGTGATTCTGAGCGTAAAGAGACTTAAAAGGACAGCAAGCCTGAGAATCACATTTTGGCGAGAAATTTTCGGTGAGGCTATCGTACACGTGCCATCCAATATTCTGGGCAGAGTATGTGAATTAGTCCTCGAGTATGACGGGCAGAGTGGATGTGATAAAATAAAAACAATAAATTAGATAGACAAGAAACGGATTGTTGAATGTAGTCAAACCATTAAATAGCTACAACATTTGGGGATTGGCGCGCAAGGGACTGGGAAATTGGATTGATATATTTGGCATATTGGGTAGAAGAGCGAAAACAATTTGACTAAAACTCACCCCGAGAGATTAGAGAAGCTCAATTATTAGGTTAATCATTCATCCAGCTTAATGATCCAGACCTTATGTGCCTGTTTGGTGAGACTGCAGTATAGGCGTTATCAAATGCGAATCGACTAGCAAAGATAGTGATCTAATGAACCTACTGAATTGGGGAGATAAGAGATGGATCTTACAGAGTAAAAGGGAGACTCTGATAGGACTTGTATGGAGTATAATGCAGAATGAAAATGCCAAGTTGGATCGACCTTTCCAACACAATGGAAGAGATGAGTAAACAAACAAGGAATGTGAAGGGCACATCTATGTAGTAGGTAAAAAGAGGTAAATTAGAAAGTGTTATAGTGGAGGAGGCGATATGAATATATGGTATAAGTGATTGCAGCAGAACAGAAGTAGAGAAATCATAACAGTCTAGCGGAAGAAGGCCAAAAAGGCTACACCATCTTGATCTTCATATCTATGCTTAACAAAAAGTTGGTGGAAGGATGGGCTTGAATTGTCTCTCTGATGAGTTGTAATTTGATGCCAAAAACGGCCGACACGATGCTGAGAAGCTTTTGGGAAGGTACCAAGTCCACGGTCAGACGCTGGAAATTATCATGGTCACTATGATGGAGGACTCGGGACAAGTGGCATCCAACTAGGTCTCATTGACAACACGAATAAATTTCGAGCGACCTTTATAAAAAGACAGGAGACCGCGACCAAAATAGAGATGACACCCATTTGGTTTTCATACTGTCGTAGGAGGAACATTCTTAGTGAATTCGAACGGGGTGGAATGAGGAGTTAAGCTACCATGTTAAATCAAAAAGCCCATGGGAGGCGATAATGGACATATCATGAAGGTAGTCACGTCTATATAAATCCACTTAAAGGGATGCAGATCTCGAGAATATTACAAAAAACGGGGATAAAATTTGCAAATATGAGATTTAGTCATATGCAATGGGGGTGGAGCGCAATAAGTTAGAAAATGTATCAAGACAGACGCGAGGGGAAATATCGTAACAGTACAACATAGTAGATTGAATTGTCACTTTGGTCAGTTATAGCGTGATGTTAAAGTTGGCGCAATTGATGAAGAAGATGCTATATACTGGCTACAAAGCTTTTTATCGAGGGCCACTTTACTTAAAATAGAAGCATTTATATGAAATAGAATGTTTGAGCGGAATGTTGCGATGACAACTTTTTTGATGATCGAAGGAATTCTGCAGCAGAAAATATTGCCAGCAAAATCAAGCAGGGATATTGATTTATTAGAAGAAAAATAGAAATATTCCGCACACTTTAGGTTTAGTAAAATGGCATGAAAACTGTAAGGAAAGTCAAAATATTATAAAATCCGTATAAAATAGGAGAGATATAGAAATATTTTAAAGTAAATGTCTTCGCCAAGTATGTATTAACTAAAATCAGTCCTACTGATACGACAAGATGTATAAGACCGTAGTATTTTTGGAAAGGATATGGATAGAAGATATCGAGGGACACAGAGCTAGAGATAAAGTATGGCAGACAAGACGAGTCGCAAAAATGAAATAAAATCTAGTATATGGAAAGTTAATAATTACTTAAATGTAGAGAAATGATGAATTTAATAGAAGATGAAATGAGATAAAACTAGAGACTTAAGTATCACATGTGTAATTGTTAAGCTTATTTCCATTTCGAGTGAAGGTGTTGGGTGAAAAGATTCGAAGGTCTTTACCACCAGAAGGCGACGGCGGATTTCTCTGGACCCGCTGTCGATTGGCTTTACTGCAAGATTCATGCTGACGCTCTTTCCAAAGTAAGCCCCTTCGATTCCATTGAAAAGGTGTTAAGCTTTCTTTCGTCATATGACGAACATCATCAGAGCAGGGTATCATCGTCACAACAAAATTCAAGCTAACGAGTCAAGAAAACTTACCGGCAAATCCCTAAAAAATGGTATATATACTCTACATCTGGCCTCTTTGATCAAGTATAAAGTGATTTGGTTAGTTACATTCATATGTCAACCTGGAAATCTGTGAGTGTGTTTGTGTTCACTTATGCACAAAACCCACAGTGATGGCTCAAAGTAATTTTCCGAGCACACGGCTCACAGGACAACGGATAGATTGGTCTAATGCCAAACGCTTGACTGGATATGGAGACTATACCAATCAGTAAAGGAAATATTAGAGACCCGTTAGCTTGAATTTTGCTGTGACGTTGATACCTTGCTCTGATGATGTTCGTCATATGACGGACGAAAGCTTAGCAGCTTTTCACCAGAATCGAAGGAGATTACCTCGAAAACAGCCTCAGCATGAATCTTCCAGTAAAGCCAATCGACAGCTGGTGAGAAGGAATCCGCCGTCATCTTCTGGTGGAACCGAACTTCGAATCTCTTCACCCAACATTTTCACTCGAAATTAAAGTAAGCTCAACAATAATGAAACAAGAGATTCCTCGAAACCCAACTTTTCTTCGCACATGTGTAATACCCAATTATGGAAACTCATACAAAGAGCAAAGACCTAAGGACACACTTTAAGGTCAGTAAGACTTACAGGCTAAAACGAATGGATGGTTGAAAAGTGCAAAAATTGTAACAAAGAATTAATGCCCTCGTAGAATCTACAACACAAGAGATGCAGTGGCAGAAGACTGAGCTCTTGTATAAAAGCAGCAAAAATACATTAGAATAGTCTGGGGTTACTGGGTGGGTAATTATCATTTTGTAAAGTAAATCGAAATCGTCCTTCGAAGAGTAGCTATCTTTATGAAAATAGATAAATGCTCAGAAAAGTCATAATTTAATACCATAATGTATGGATGCAAAAATAACTTAATAATCAAGTACTAGAATGCAAAATCTGAATGTGGACATAAAATCCGATAAAACTAGTAGACTTCCGAAGAAGAACATTCAGTAAATTTGCTTTCAGCTGTTTAACATATAAGTTTATTTTCGAGTCTGCTCGGAGCCCACTCAAACGGTACAAAAAGGGACGCGATAAGGTTCATATCACCATCCATATAGAGAAAGAAAGAGTACGCAAAACAAACCTAATATAATTTCAATCTATATCGCATTTCAATCGTATAACACCATGTTCGAGCTGCTCCAGAATTTTACGTCCACGAGAATTTACGCGCCACCATTCACCAAGTTGTTGTCGATAAATATTCTAACCCGGTTAATTTCATAAATGCAGTCCAAAATTGGAAAGAGTACCAAAGAATTCATACGAGTAATCGGCTACCCTCTGGTTCTGTCTGTGACCTTAAATACTTATTCCGGTCTTACAATCAGAGTATGGGTAAGCTTGAGTCCATTAGCAGATTATTTAATTAGTGGCAGCCGGTAGAAAAAAGCAAACATTTTGAGTCAATGTCAAGTTGATTGAAAACCTTTCATAAGGATGGAATAGGATAAGAAGAGCATAGCTCAGGCAAATCCAAATGAAATTCCTACAAATAAGCATGGATGAAAAGATGGTCTTTTATTTTTTAAAAATTAATTTCTATACCGCATATTAGATGTGTTGGGAACAAGTATACGTGATTCGCTCTGAAAGATAGAAATATCGCTGTATATGTATTGGAACATGCAGATAAAATAGTGCTATGGATAGAATATTATTAAGGACACTTTGGAACACTCTCCACAATACAGGGCGGACCGCTCATGTGGGCGGCAAATGAAATAGTCAGTGAGTAAATAGAGTAGTTAGTAGAGTCGCAGTGAAAAATGGGTACCCCTTAAAACATTTAACGTAGATCGCCTCAAGCCTGTGAATATTGATGAAGTCGAAACAGATGGTCAGAAATGTAAATTCTGTGGGCCAGTTTGGAGGCTGATAGTTCCAAACCTAATTAGGAAGAGATAGAACATGAAGAAGCAAAGGAACGCCAACGGCTCTAGAAGTCCAAAGAAACTTTAAAAAAATCATCACAGATATGAGTATGTGAGGATACGAGGAATATAAGAACCTATCGGAAAAAAAGCGGATTCATGTGAGACGAAGAAATAAATGGACAAGTGATAAACTATCAATTCGAATGGAAGCTTTTAATGAAGAGATTCGAAGGTCGATTCCACCAGAAAGCAACGGCAGATTACTCTTGGCCAGCTGTCAATTGGCTTTACTGGAACATTCTTGTTGATGCTTTTTCCGAAGTAATCTCATTCGATTCCGGTGAAAACGTCTTACGCTTTCGTTCATCGTATAATGAACATCGTCAGAACAGAATATTATCCTTACAACAAAATTTAGGCTAAAGAGTCAAAAAAGCATATGTATAGAGGGAGCGATGGTGGTCATTAATTCTTGATTGCCGAGAACAGACGTTACTTTTGCTATCCTAATTACTCTGAGTCATCACTGCTGGTCTCGTACATATTCGAACATATATAAGCACATACACACACAGATATACTCACATGCTCCGAGGTTGACATATGACTGGAACTAACCAAATCATTTTATACCTATTCAAAAAACTCAGGTTTGTAGAGATTAGCAGGTGAATTTTCCTGACTTGTTAGCTTGAAATTAGTTTTAAGGATGATACCCTGCTCTGATGAAGTTTGTCAAACGACGAACAAAAGCTTAGCACGTTTTCATCGAAATCGAAGGAGATTGCAACGAAAACAGCGTAAACAAGAATGTTTCAGTCAAGTCAATCGACAGCTAGTCAAGAGGAATCCGCCGCCGTCTTCTAGTAGGATCGACCTTCGAATCTCTTCACTAAACACTTCCACTCGAAATGGAAGTAAGCTCAACAATTATGTAACTAGAGATTCCTCGGAACGCAACTTTTCTTCGCATATAAATTAGCAAGCATAGGCAAACAAAGAGGGATAGAGAAAGGTGCAGCCACTTATATTTTCACTTAAAAATTGCCTAGTTTTAGTCAGCATCATCGTAGCTTTAGAACGTATTTCTTTAAAGCATGATTCTTTATTTTTATATATATTTAGGCTACACAAACAAGAAGATTTCTATGAAATGTATTCACCCTATTTCGATTAAAATGAGGAAGAACTGGTAGTAAAGTTTTCCCACAATGATATGAGTAGGGTGAATACATCTCATATAGCTGATTTACTAGTAGTCTCGAAATTTTGCTCATATACCAAAAATATAATGATCTCTTATATCTAGGAGACAGAAAATAGTTTAAAGAATTTTATAATCTCGACCATAAGGAGATAGACGAGAAGCAATTGGCTTCAGGAATAAGCCATATTGCTGCCAAAG
>CAAALY010000316.1:0-10789 GCA_900617795.1 Protopolystoma xenopodis
CACTAACACGGTTTGAGCCTCTCTAAGGATGCTAATAAAACAAAGGCGAGGCCAAAACTGCAGGCTATCCTGAGTGATAATCACTTTTGGGAAAGTAGAGCTTTGTGAAATTTAATGTAAATGTAAGGCCTACGCATAGTATTGTGAGAAACCCCGACTACCAGTGGCTTTATTACCTTAATTGAAATAGGCTGAATACATCTCATACATATGATCTACTAGTATTCTCGAAAACCTGCTTATAAATGAAAAAACCTACTTTGCAAGCACACTTCAAACATTTTCAGACAATATTTATTTTAAAGGCTTTAAATGGTAATTAAGATGGTTGTAATTTGATACTTTAGCAGATTTTGCATTGTTAAAATCAACTTCAAAAGTAACTTCCAAAGCGCTTAGAGCAAAGATTTTACAATTCGTGCGTAAGGAGATTGATTCTAGTGCCTTAAACTTAAATTTTATTATGTAAAGCTAAAATATTGAGGTCAATTCTTAAAAAGGATAACAATCACTCTCAATTTTATACCCAGTATTTCAAAATGTAGCTTGCCTAGTTTTAATAGTATGTTATATATAATTATGCATTGCTACTTTATTTTCTTAATGTTTCGCTCCAAAATACTTTTGTGAATCCAATTAACAATCTAGCCTTGAAATTAATTTTTATGGCTCTTTCTGATTAAGTCTCAAATCAAAATCATGGGCTATTTATATAAAATAATCTTTCGCCAATTATTTAGAATGATACGCAGGCATGCTAATATTTTTCTGCTCAGAAGATAGGAACTCATCTTCATCAACCCGAGAGAAGTAATTTAAATAGTAAACTCAAATTTTTTTGAATACAGAGTCTGTAAAATGCAAAAGTGATATAAATTATATTGGAATAAATAGTTTTGTGAATATTGCGTGCAAGTTGCTTGAGATTAGAAGATAATATATATACATAATCGTATTATACTCTATAAAGTTGTTACAAATTTGCCTGACTGAACATTTGGATATCTAGTATTATAAAGAGCCACTGTCGTATTTGATTACATTCAGACCAGGTGATATCTTTGAATATTTGAGGGTATAAGCATGTTTTCGTAGTAAACAGATCTTCTTCGATATATAGATTTCGAAAACTAATGGCACTAAATATCAAAAGGGTTGAGCACTAAAGGCTTCTTACATAAAAGGATGATTAACCAGTAGAGTAAGGCAAAATTATAGGAACAAAAAACATTAGGGAAAGAGCGTATAATAAGGTAAAGGCAACATAGCCATAAAAATATAAGAAATGTATAGTTTAAAAGTAGTATTTAAGTAAAAAGTCTTGTTGCACGCACCAATTCTTGCTCGAAAAATGACAAATATGATCGATTTTAGGTGCTTGATGCGTTAACGAAATGTATACAAGGCTTGATATTTGAATAGATCGTTTGAGAAGCGCGAGGAGTATTGTTAAGGTTGCTATAAGAAAAGTAAGTGCCTACAGGCCAACAATGAAAATGTATCAGTAGTTATCGTCTTTGAGGGGTGGAGGTATGATAATAGAATGAATGGATATATTTTTGCTTAAACGAAATAATTTCACTCTAGCATAATCAGGAAAGTTGTGGTTCTGAAGTGCTAACGAATTTTATTTTTATTTCTTAAGATTCGAAAGTTAAAGCAAATTAGATTTTAATTGAAAACATTATTTGCTCGATTTCTCTGTTACCTATTCTTATTTCCAAAACTTGAGTCTCAGACTATGAAAGACCTTCGGGTATAGTGGTAAATATTCCATGTCGCATTTTACAAATAGTTTAATGAATGGAATAAAGAGCCAGGAATCACTGATAGCAGGCAGAAACTTTAGTTGGAATAGAGTTTCGTCGATATTGAGAAGGTCGAGGGAATCGCATAATCTAGTTTATAGAAGAGATTTGGAATTCCATAAAAGTGAAGTAAAAATATCTATCGAAAGGAACCTTGACTACATTTAGCCCATCAAAAGACCAAAACAGCTATTTTATTATTATTTAATTAGCTACAAGGATGCTATCAATAGGCCAAGAATTTGGATCAGCTATAACACATAGTCAGCCAATCTTCAAGAGAGTCTTCAGTATGATAAGCTAGTAATAAGTAATAAAATAAGCAATTGAATGAAGAAAATTAAATGTATTAGCAAAGAAAAGGGGGAATACCAGTTTTTAATTCATACTTAATTTATGCCAAGCAAATCAAGGGAAATAAAGTTTAGCTACGAAGTTTAAGGTTATATGTTCTTTACTTTGTTAAAAGTCGGTATAAAATTATATTTGACTAAATTTTATGACTGAGCTTATAGAGTGACGCAACCAAATCTACCCTGCCTTCGATTCAGCTTAGGTAAGAGATTACATTACATCCTTAATAAATGATTTGGATTTTGGAATTATATGAATATTCACATTCTGATAAGTCTCGGTTGATTTAAAAACATAGGATTGTATCTTTAAATTTTTATCGTTTAAAAAAACAAAACAAATTCACTTCCTTACTTAGCATTCCTTCTCATTTTTACAAGATTCTTTCGATAAGCTAAAAGGAAATGTTTTGAAAAGTTTTTATGGTAAAGAAATAAGAAAAATATGACTAGAAGGGAACTATTTGAAAGCTTAACCTTAACTCGTGAGCTTGAAAAATAGGGCAATTCTGGAATAAATTACTTTATGCAAAAATAATCTGATGCCAAGGTAACCCACTGATATTTATAAAGCATTTAGTTCATTCGTTTATATATTTTGAAATTTTCAACACTTACAAGGCTTAATTGAGTAGTTATCCCAAGTTTTATTTTCTTCTATTTGACAAACGGTTTAAATGGCATGAATAGTTTAGATATAATTCAGTTTTAGGATGCTCAAGAGAAGAATTTCTTTATTAACCAATAGACTATACTATTATACATTTTTTATGATTTCAAGGTTATACAGGATATAGCTGGTTTTAATGATCTTGGCTTCTTCCACTCAAATTTATTATTATAATATGCCTAAAATAGCATATGAGATGTACTCACTCTATTTCATTTTAAGGGGATGAAGGACTGGTAATAGAATTTTCCCACAATGATATGAGTAGAGCTGATTTTTCCATTAAATTTCCTTCATCACCTTAAAACGAAATAGGGTGAATACATCTCATATTGCTGATTAACTGGTAGACTCGAAACTCAACTTGAAATGATAAATTAGTAATGTAATCGATTGTTATAGCAAAAATGCGTTTGCTTCATCGATAATCCCACCAAAGAATGTTATATGGAAAAATAAGTGGCCTTCCCTGCAATTAACATCTGTTCTGTGACCTAAGGGCACTGGTAGCAATGTGGTCGAGTGGTTGACGTGCCAAGCTCACATGCTGCACTGTCACGGTAAGACTCCTGCTGGGGTGTTGATAAGGCCGATGCGAGGGGGGAACTGCAGTCCACTTCTGTCTGGATGTGAACAACTTTTGGGAAATGAGGCTTTGTGAAATCCAATGGAAACGTTAGCTCTACTCATATAATTGTGATAAAATTCTTCTACCATACCTTCATCACCTTAAACGAAATATGATAAATACATCTCATATTACCGATTAACTGGTAGTCTCAAGACTCAACTTAAAATCTAAAATAGTAATCAGTTGTCATGGTAAACTAATAATAGAGATTTGATTATTTTAAATGCTGTAAGATGTCAGATCTTGCTGGTAAGATGAATAAATTTGGAATCAGTTAAGCTACCTTTTGGCGGATATATTTATATATACTCAACAGATTTTCAATTAAAATCTAGAAACTAATCTACATTAAATTTACCTAAATGATAAGCACATTTAAGCGTTTGCTTTGTTAAGTATTGTGATTTAAAAAAATTAAAGATCAGCTTAGGATATTGGACGATATTTGCATTTGATATATCAATGTTTATAAATCCCTTTTAATTAGTTTGTGTCTATCCATTCATCAAAGTTGAATGAATTATATAATTTTACATGTTTATGTCTAAAACTAATAAAAATCAACTTATGCCTAATCCCATTAGATTTGTCCATTGATATGTTGATCAATAAAAATAAAGATTTTATCTTTCATAATGCCCTTTTTATATACAATTAAAACATTGAAATATACTCTGCGAATTGGGCTAAATTAAATTTTAAAAAATATTTAACGCTTACAAACCATAATTTTACATTATAGTTTGCTGAGATAATTAAATACAAAATGTCGAACCATTACAGCTGATTACTATGAATACAAATAATATAAAATATTTTTCTGCATTTCGCAATATTGAATGTTTATAAAAATTAGGGAGCTCTACTAAATGAAATCTGCCTTTCTCAGTGCTGTATAGGTTAAGAGACGAAGAATACAACCCTGACACTTAAAAAAGGGCTCATCTGCTTTACTATATATATCGTGGTTTCAGCACTTTTGAATATACCTTACGGCGAAATTTGTTCTAGTTAATGTAGAATTTAACCAATTTCGTAGATTTTGAAGAAAAACCGAGTTTAAAAGAATTTCTTGGTGATTTATTGTGACATGAATTTCAACTCCTAAGGAAAATTTGGTTGGAAGCAATTCGTGAAATCTTCCCACCCGAGAGCGAAGGTGGATTGCAGTGAAATGAAGACTGCTCGATTGTGCCAATAGGTCCTCAACTCACAGTGCTGCAACCCACATATACTTGTGCTAAGCTTTTTTTTGCACTATTACAGACATCATCAGAGCAGGAATTCGTACTTTATAAAATAGAGCTAAATTTTACTGAGCTACAATCTAGTAAGCGGAAATATATGTCATTTACCATGAGCTATTGAGTTAATTTTTATTACATTTTATTCATTTTAATCGAAGATATGAAGACCAAGATAGTGTGGCCACCGCTATGGTCGCAGCCCCCTTTCGATTTAGAGAAGTGGGCTGGTCTTTTGTGGCAACTTGTTCTTGTTGTCAGTGAGACTTGGTTGAACTCACCTTGTCCGAAGTTCTCTGCCATAGTATTTGTCATGATTCCCATAATCAGACAATGGTTTTGGAAGATTCTCAAACGTTTTGCCGGCATCATCAGTGAGTGCTGCCATTCTCCGTAACAAGCTACGAACTCGTCGAAGAGACAAGTGAAATCAATCCTTCCCACAATCTTCTGCCGAAAACGGTTACACTTTCACTCTTCTTTCTGTCCTGGTCTATCTATCTACTCTTTATCATCTTATCCCACTGCCGCCCTATCACAACTTCTCACTTGTTTACATTCCTCTCGTCAAAATGTGTGCTCTTTTGTGGCACATCTGGTGTGGCCTCATCACACTTGCTATTCACCCCGACCCCCTCTCTTTCGATCGGCTAATCAGACCCAAGCCTACAATCCGGATTCCCCTCATGGTCCCAGAGATCTGTTCCTCATCTTTCTGGTTGACCGATTTCACTCGGTTCCGGTCCCAATGTGTAGTTCACTCCAGGCGCTATTTCTCAAGGCCCTAGAAACACGTATACTGCCGGATCACCGAGCAGAGCGCCTAAGCTCTGATTGCCATGTTTGCAGATATCAGTTTTTCCCTTCACGGGTCGTCTCCTTGATTGAACCCATGTTATCTGAGCAAACTGTGGACGCCTATCTCTGGTCGCATGCTGAATCGCAAACGGATTTCTAGTACATTTTGGCCATGACGCCGAATTTTCGTGACGGTTTGCTTATCCGTCTTCAGCTACCTGACTACCAGGCCTCTAAAGTTGTACTGGTTTATTCGAAATGGATTTCACTCATTGACGTCTTCTCTGGATTGCCGAAACTCCCTGACCCCCATTTTCCTCATCGCGATCCCTTTTCATCCGGTTAGCGATAGATCCCTGATTCAGGCGTCTCCTTTTTGCTGTTCTTGCTATATTCTTGTTTTCCCCGAGTTTGCTTAGGCAGTAGGCAAAGTTATCGCTAAATCTACCTTTCTCCCTAACGATGTCAGTGGTCTCCATAATCTTCCGCTTCCTTGTGTTGTCACCGTATTGGGCCATTCTTTCTGTTGCCTTCCAATTGATCTCGTGTCCAGTCTGTGCGATGTGTTTCGCCAATTCTGATCTTTCAGTATCCATTTTTCTGCAGAGCCTCTGATGTTCATTGATTCGTGTGCTAATTTTTCTCCCTGCTGCGCCAATTTATTTCTGTTCTTCGGCGCCGCATGACAAACAGTAAAATCCTGAACAATCCAATTTGCCTACCCTTTATGTTGCGTCGGTAGACTTGTAAAAAGTATTAATTTTTCATTCATTGCCACCCACATATTCCATTTCCTCAATATTGGCAGTAGCTTTTGAGTTAGTTCGCAGGAAGGTAGTCATATCCACTTTCGTGAATCCTACTCCGTCCTTACTGTTATTTCATAGTCCCCGTTCTGCCATCGACTTTTCACGACCCGTATGTTTCTTTAAATCACTTCGATTGGGTTGCTATTGCCGAGGAATAACCTCGTCAATTTGTCCAGCTCCTCGTCCCAGAATTCTACATCCGTTAAGCGTAGTCTTCAGATAATCATGATCCTCTTTATTCATATCTTTGCCCTGTACTTGTGATAAGGCTGGAAATGAAACATTTTTGCAACATGAAACTTATTTCTTGACAATTTTTTTTGAGTGTCCCATTAGAGAGAATCACTTCAACATCCAGGAACTGTAACCACTTAACTTTTTCTACTTCCATCGTAAATTTAATTTCTTCATCAATCTGGTTTACAAACTGCAGAAACTCTTCTAGTTTTTCTCTTCCATGTGACCAAAGTGAAAATTAATCCGCTAGATCTCGCATGAGCACTGCTGGTTGTAGCGGTGACATCTTGAAGTTCTTTCTTAATTTGTATATGTATGCGTTTGGCAAAAGAGCTGAGAGCAGCAATCCCATGGGAAATCCAAATATTCGTTCATAGATGTTCCCGTTGAATGTAAAATAGTTTGTCCTTATTGTCAAATTGATTAGTCTTGTTAACGACTCCCTACCGATCCGTTGTGATTCTAGCATACCCTTCTCTCGGTCCAGCCTTTCCAGCAATGCCGTTAGCGCATTTTCTCCAAAGATATTTGTATACATGGGTTCCACATCAAAACTTACAAATAAATAAGTTCGTTTCCTCAAGTTCCATGTTTTTGATTTTTTGAGAAAATTTATATGAATGTTGTACCGTGTTTGATAGCCCCTCATTTAATTTCTTATGTTTCAAACATATGAACTTTGTCAATTTGTGCGTTGCTCTATACCTGTTATTGACTATCATCGTTAGTAGCTTGACTTTTCTGTGTATCTTCTGTTGATGGTCGTGCATCCTTTCTTATGATTGAATTTCTTGTCCATGCGTCAATTTCCCCGTTCTTATGCATATCTTTCAACATGCTACTTGAGATTACATTGCTCTTCATAGTTTGGTCTTAGTTTAGCATACGATATGTGATCGTATCTCGTAGAATATGTTCAATCTTCTAGGTATATTGTTTTTTGTCCATTATCACTGTAGCTCCTCCTTTGTCCGCTGCAGGACTAATTGTTCATTCGTTTCCAGGGTTTTGCGTATCCTGGCAAATCTGTTTTTATTTGTTGGCTCCTTTTGTGTCAAGATCTTTGAAATTAATTCCATCTCCATTTACCGTTTTGTCTCGTCAGGGAACTTGTCGGAGATATTGCTAACCTTCATCGAGATGTCTCCTAGAAGGCTTCTGTTATCTTGAATTGAAGAATGGATTCCTTTTTCCAAGAGCGTAGTTATTTTGGGATTGAGAGGAATTGATTATAACTCTAATACTTTCTTCCGATCGCTGCGCTTATCAACAGGTGTTGTCACCTCGGAAGTCACTTCAACTGGGCGCACTGGCTTAAACTTAGGCTGTCCTATACTCCTAAACTTACGCATTATATCGTCGTGTCGTTTTGTTATTAAGTCAGAGATCATATGTGAATTCTTGTCGGTCATGCTCTGGAGCTTTTGAAAGTCTCCTGGAATCAGGATCTTGGTCAGATCACGCCTGGGCTTAACTTAATATCTATAAACTTAAATGGCTTATTCGTCTCCATATCATAAGTCTCAGTTAGTTTCTGAATATAGGCCTGTTGGAGATACTCTTTAACCTTATCCGAATGCTAGGGTCTCGTAAGGTTATGGTATAATTCCCAAGTTCTGTGACTTTAAGAAACTCTACCATTCGGATAAAGATAATGAGTATCCCCACCAGGCTTCTACCTAGAAACTAAGTGGCACTTATGATACATAGAGGAAAAACTTATGTAAGTTTATAGATATTAAGTTAAAGCTCAATCAATACGTCAAGAACCTTTTTTCTGTTAAAGGCAAGGAAATAATTAAAATTATTTTGCACTTTTAAACCCTGAGCGATATTTCATTGAGCCGCCCTACGTAACAAAATATATGCGTAACTATTAGTTTGCAAGTTTCCCAATGACCTCAAAACTTAACTATGTGATATTTAATGAGCTTGACAAATGTTTATGACTGATTGCTTATAGTCTAGTTACACAAGCTAGGTGGACTCTTCGCACTAACGAAAGCATTGGAACTTACTTATGTTAATATTCTTCGCCAACGATCTAGGCATTTTCCTACGCCCTTTGACATTCTTTGCCTAAATATCGAAGTTTGTGCAGGTGAAGTGCACCGTTTGGCATTTATGCTAAGGATTTAAACTGTAACATTATTTTAAGCTGCTTTCTTTCTGAATTTAAAAAAATTAAGATAAGCGGCACAAATGAAGGTTATTTGCCTAGTTATTATTCATAATTTAGAAAAGATATATTTCTATTATTATTGTTGAAGCATAAGAAGAAGTCTTTATAGGAAATATGTTACTAGACTATTAATAAACTGTATGAAAGATTTCTTGCTACTTTAATTCACATAGAAATGGTTAAATCTTCCCTCAAATGCAAGTTATATGCATAACAATACCATTAAAATTCACTAAGCCTTTTTTCCAAGATGAATTCTTATCCAAGATGGATTATGGTTTTGACCTCTTCTGGGTCTCTTTAGCAAGGAAAGCAAGACTATGTGAAATTCAATGGAAACATGAGGTGCACTTATATTGCTGTGGGAATATTAAACTATTAGTCATTTATCACTATATTAAATCTATGGTGAAGAGAATTCTTATTAACAAGAATAAATTTATAATAAAAATATGATCGTAGCATAGGTTACAATCCAGTTTGTGGTTCTTATGATTATAGAAATTGATAAAGCATTCAAATTCAAATGAAGTAAGATTACAATAATTTCAGTAGTTACTCCAGTAAAGCTTCAGTCACCCAAGGTTGCTCATGATATTAAGGAACCGATAGTGAATCGTCCTCAAATCAAACTAGTAGGCCTTACTATGAGATTTAATATAACTTAGCCATGCTTCTCCAGAAGAATTCACATCCAGGATGGACTACAGTCTTAACCTCGATCAGATCCCATCAGCACGTTCCACCAGAATAAACTCGGGTTGTATGGAGCGTATTTTCGACAGGCTAATGCTAATAACCATTTTCATGGATTCCAGAATTAGTGAATTTCAGGGCAAGCTAGGCCTCTTTAATAGCAAAGAGTTAATTGGGATTTTTATCGCTATAAAATCTATACATTTATTGCTTCTCGAATTTAGTAGGATGTGCTATGTTAACCGGGCCCGATTCTGTTGGATATGTCGATGAGACCTGCAGTCTATCATCTATAAGGATATGTTTTGGAAAACGAGGCTACAATAAATACAAACTCATCTCATTATGGGGAAATTTACCACCAGTCCTTTCTTAACTTGAACTCTGGCTGTTAGTTAAATATTCATAAGCTTAATAAAAAAACTCATATAAAGCTCACGAAATATTCCTCATCAGACAGCTACCACAAATAGATCTGTAAACGAAAATATCAATAGGATAATTTCAAAATATATGCGGACTTTAGAAAATAAAAAAGGGATATTATTTAGTTTTAACTTAATTATTTACTAGGATATTTTATAGGTGATCAAAACTAATAATTACAACAAGATTATGAATTGAAAAGAGCAAATATCAGCATTTCATTAATGGTTTCAACTATTCTAAGTACATATATGAGGGTATACACCCTATTTCAATCAAAGTAATGAAGAACTGGTAGCTGGAATTTCCCACAATGGAAGAACATCACTTACGTTTCCATTGAAAATCACATATTCTTGCAATTTCGGCCTCGCCTATGTCTCCTCAGCCGAACACGAACCATGACAATGTATCGTATAATCTCAACACTTTAAAAACTATGACACAATGTCACGAGTGCCCTCGCGTCACAGGGCAGATGCAAATTTCAAGGAAGGTCAGGCTTTTCCCATATCACAGCTTGTGGTGGGATTGTCGATTAAGCAAAGGTGTATTTGCTATTACAATCGAATACAGTATTTATTTTTCGGTTATGCGTAGGTTTTCAAGTCTATCATTAGAACTTATATATGAGATATATTCACCCCATTTCGTTAAGGGGAGGAGTGACTGGAAGTTGAATTTGCCCACAATGATATAAGTAAGCACTCGTGGCAGTGTTGTCTATTGGTTAACGTCTCGGGCTTTTAAACATCAATATCATGATTCAACTCGCTCTGGGTGTGCTGGTGAGACCTAGGTGAGGTCGAAACTAAAATACACTTCATTCTGGATGGCAAAGCTATGTGAATTTTACTGTGAACGTAAGTTCTACTTATGTCATTGTGAGAATATTCAAATACCAGTCTTTGATCAGCTTAAAAGAAAGAGGGTCA
>CAAALY010000317.1:0-10781 GCA_900617795.1 Protopolystoma xenopodis
CCCTCCATCACAGAGCTAAATGATTAAAAATTGCCTATATCGTGTACTTACTTATGTCCCTACATTTACCCATCATACAAAAAAATGAAGAGAAGGGAATATAGCATAAGAAAGAACTACCCACTGACCCGAATTTCAACCCTCTAAAGCAGCCTGGTTTCCAAGACGAAGTTCTTTCAGTAATTTCGTCACTGTTGTCGTCTGCCTCATCTGTTTTTTTCCTGCGAGCTAATCGAAGGGCTGCGAAGAACACACGCAGTCGATATATGATCCAAGGTAACAGGCACTCAAGAGTCACGCGACGCACAGCGTCCGTGGTAAACATACTGAGTAGTAGAGATTGTAGGGCAAGCCAGTTGCCCTCCCAAAAGGCAAGATAAGCCAGGCAGCCGTAGGCGTCTACTGCTTCGAAGAGAAAGCGCTTAAAGATAAGTGATTGGTCATGCTCATATTGAGTCTTCAAAGAGTGATAATGAGGAAGCGGCAGAAAAATAGGGGGGGGGAATACTTTTACTCAGACATATTTTAAAGTGAATGCATATAATGGTATAAGAATAAACAGCATACATGCGGCAATATATGAGATTGTTTCAAAGTTATACTATATATAGAGATAAATTCCCGAATAGGTAATTATCAGTGAGACAAATGAAGCAATTAGACAAGGGATTTAAGTGTTAGTTGCATTTTGTGTCATGTTCACGTTTTTACGATAAAATAAGAACATGTGCTTCTACTAGATCACCTTACGACTCTGAAACAAGAAATGACTTTAGATACAGCTCGAAGGAGCCAGATGAACGCTGAAATCCATGAGAAAGGGAACATAACTAAACTGTGATAAAGGGAATAACTGCATTCTTTTAAAGATAGGTTAATGTCGCAAGGATAGAGGATCTCGTGATAGAATACCTTAAGTGTAAAACGACACACCAATTCCAAATAAAATCTTGTCAGAATCGGTGATATCTATCATTAATAATATGCTCTAATGAATCCTATTAAATTCCACATGAATTTTTAAAATTTAAATCTATTACTTATAAATTATTTACTGTATTTTTTATTTTTATATATTAGTTTTATTAATTATATACAATTTTATCGTAGATACGAAGACCAAGAGAATGTGGTCTTTTGTTTGGTCTCAGTCTTCCTTAGCTGTATAATGTTGGTTTGACCTTGTTTTCGCAACTTGGTTGGGGCAATAGAGAGACCAGGTGGAATGTACCTAGTCTTGTGTTCTCTGCAATAGTATTCATGATTTCCATCATCAGACCGTTGACTTGGTACAATACCAGACGCTTGGCTGGCATATTAGTTGGAATCGTCAGTGAGAAACGCCAACTTTAGCACAGAGCTACAACTAATCAATGACAAAGGGAGATCCCCTTAACCAATTTTCTGTTCAATCGTTATAGAATCACTCTTTACCCCTATTATTTGTCCTACCTTCTAGTGCTGCATCTCTTTCTCTCAACCTCACTTAATATCGCCAGTTTACAAAATCATACCATTCTATTCCCTGATTTCATGATGTTCTTAAACGGCATGGAAATAAATGTCAAATTAACGATGGATGCGAAAGAGAACGGATACTCGCCTTTAATGAATATGAGGGCTAATCGCTTAGAAACTCTCAGGAAACAGCTGTTTTAAAAGAAATTAAATGCAGGATTAAGCCTTAACTCCAAGTCTCACCATAAGTACGGAAAGAAAAGATTGGGATACTCAGGACTATGGTGGTAAGAAACCTACGACTCACTGATTCTGACTTCTGGGAAAAGTAAGTGAAAAAACTAACTCATAAATTCCTTGAAAAGGGACATCCAAAAGCAAAGATACAACGTAAAACTTTGATAGTAATGAACAGTTGGAAGGACGGAGATTATTAAAGGAAAGCAAAGAAAACAGAGGAAAAACGATGGATATGTATACCTTCCTGCGAATTGGCTCGGAAGCTGCCACCGATACTATAGAAATGTAACATTCGTACAATCCTGAAGGATAGGACAACCCTCTTCAACAGCTTACCCACACAAGATGAAGAAGTCAACATAATGAAGTGCTCCCAAGTTTACAGTATAAACTGCAAGGACTGTAAACAAAAGTACGTTGGAGAGAATGGGATGACAATTAAAACAGGGATCAAGAGTATCAATGACTATGCAGACAAATGTATAAGCAAAGATCGGAGATAGCTAAACGCATTGCCCTTACCGGTCTCACAACTAACCGGCTCATATTGGTAGAACACCAAAACAAGGAAAATCAGGAAGGCCGTGGGCATCCTCTTACAAGAAAACCTGATAAGCAGAAGATTGGAAGAGGAAAGTCAGCCAATAAAGCTAAAAGAAGATTATTGGACATTTATTTAACGATAGAAAGATACATAGCCAAGATGAGGATCATGAGAGACAAAGGGAAGTAAAAAAAATGGATTGCTATAAGAGCAGTCAAATCTGGAATCGGCCTGAGGTTTCAGGTGTGGGCCCGCCTATGGAATGTGGGTCAAGGAACGAAAGTCCAGAAAAGTACAGTTTACACCATTAGAGATGCAAAGCAAAAAGAACTTAATCCATTGCAAATTGATCAGGGCGTGGAAACACAGCGGTGGAGCACAACATCAGTGTGATTGCGAAGATGTGCCTGCGTGCATTTTTAGTGTGTGCGTGTCTTAATGAGAGGCGACTGGTGATATGCCTGAGTAGGGGGTAACGAAGAAAGTACAAATGCACAACTTTCTAGAACCTTATGATTAAGTGGGACTGTCAACCTCAGGGAAAAGCGGAGTGCATTATGCGCGATTCAGGAATGTAAATGGAAGTGGTTCATCTTTCCATCAGCGGTTCCGAATCAAGCCAGACACAGATTCGGAAGTCAGATCAAGCTCCATAGCTTGAGAGGGAACGAGAATGAGGATAACTGAGTGATGGGTCTGAAGTATAACGGATAGGAAGATGCCTAGGAATGAGAATCATCGATTTTAAATCCTCTAATAGGACGTAAACGGGGAGAGTAATTAAAGGCTCATATGCAGTCGACAGTGATTTTCATGTATAACAAGGAACAGCTGACAAGCGGAGTTGAGAGGGTCTAATTAAAAGTCAGAAGCCACGGCCCAAAAGCCAACGAACCAGCGGTGAAGGTGATTATGCTTCACTAGATCCACTTGAAGTGACACTGGAGGAAATGAGGACATAGAATGATATAAATAGGTAAATAGGTTATATGAAGTGGGGTTGAGAGAAATAGATGCAGCACTAGGAGGTAGGACAAAAAATGGGGAAGAAGAGCGATTCCACAAAGATTGGACAGAAAATTGGTTAAAAGGATTGTCTTCTATTGTCACTTCGATAAGTTGCAACTCTGTGCGAACGGTGTCGCCTCTCCTTGACGATACCGACGACACGTCTGGGAATATACCAAGTCAATAGTCCTATACTGAAATTCATGACTAATATTGGAGAGGACGCAGTAGGTACGTTATGCAAGATCTCCCTGTTTGTCCGACCAAGTTGCGAAAACGAGATTAAACCAACACTACATTACATTTTTATTATTTTTTTAAGCCAGTGATTAAGCAAACTAGAAAAACCAGTTAAAGATTTCAAGTGAAAATATTAACGAGTGTATAGTTTACGAGCCAAATTCGCCGATTGAACGATATATGTTTGCTATTTAGAAATATATAAGTGAAGACTACTGTTCAAGTTAGCATAAAGAAGACAGGGAGACCACCTTAAATGTCATAGTGATTGAAAAAAATTAAATAAAGAATAGTCGGCTTTCAATATGCATGGAATAAGGTAAGCCAAGAGATAATTGGCAAATGGTCAGTTGCTTTTAATGCATCCCGAAGGGCGTCTCTCAATTGTCTGCGTTCATACGACCTCTGCAACAAAAGCGTCAAATGTCTCAAAAGATTTACAGCGTTATCTAATAATCTATCCTTTCCTTTAATTTCCTAAAATGTCACCTTTTACCCTTAAACTAATGCTTGTACACATATTCTTTAGTTTCTTATAATGTTTACCTTCCACCTACGAATAAATTTGCTATACACCTTATCAGCCATTGTTTCTAACCTGAAGAAATCCAACTAAATGAGATCCTTAGACAAGATTTGCCTCGGCTTGGTCTAACTTACATTTAACGAATGTAATTTGTCCATGCTTTCCTTAATTCTAATATCAACCAAATTCTGAAGCATCAACAAGATCCCCCTTGATTTTTAGTGGGAAATTTGAAAGACCTTTAGCCATTTGATGATCCACGAAAAGTTTTCATTAAATTGCCATCTCGTCGATTTCTTATTTTCTCAAACTTGATGTTTAGTCTGGCTAAAATAACAAGGCATGCATAGGAATGAGTTACTCTGGTTTAGCCCTACGTCTATGTCCAAAGAACAGTCTTGTCCAAACCAAGAAATTCTCACCTTGTGATTCTCGTATTCAGTAAGTATCTCGGCAATACGACGAAATAGTATCTGATTCATTATGAAGATACAAATTGAATGAAGTATGCCAGGTACGTATGGCCAAAAGCCTGAATGGTGAGGATAGAAGGGACCATCAGGCGAGGAGCACCATGCGAGCATCTCGAGGCGTAAGGGGCCGTAGCTGATGTAGCCCTGACAGGGGGTTGTTTTATTGTAAAAAAAAGAAAACTTTAAAAAATCCCGCGACATTAAATAAATTTATTTAGCAGGGAGCAATAATATTTATAGAGTGGATGTAGAATTTAGTCCAAAAATTTGCCTAATATCTATATTCAAGAAAAATCACAATAAATATTAATGGCGGCTTGGTATTTGAAATGTATGCTTTTTCAACGAGGTTCTTGCTTCTATGGGGAAAAAATAATAAAGGTATAACATAAGCATTCCATAACGAATTATTTAAATACAAAAAATCGAAATGTTGCAAGCAAGATATTAAAACATAAGCCTTAAAGAAGAGGTGTTGACAGTATGAGCCAACTGGAAACAATGCTCCATTTATAGTCAAATCATAACTACATAATGAAGTTCGGAATAGTGAAAAGCATGCTTATCAGAAGCCTATGATTCATGGACGTGAAATTCTGGAATGAAAAATAGGAAAAAGTGATTCTGATATTCCTCGGAAAAACAAAGTCGAGAAACGTAATAGAAATAAACAGACGAGCCGCGAAAACCCAGTGGCTGGACAGGAATAATAAAAGGAAAATAACTTAAGAACTACGACCAATATTAAGATAATTGAATATTCATCTGACCACGAAGGAATAAACTACACTGTTCACAAGTTTACTCATGCAACATTGGATGATAGATAAATTGGATCGCTAGGGAGGGTACTGCATAACATGCGATGTCTGCAGACAGAATTGTATTCGCGAACTAGGAAGAAAAATCAACAAAACAATCAATAGACATCAAAGGCTCTGCACTAGAATGAATACTGAACGATCAGAAATAGAGGAAAACATTGCACAGACTGGACACGAGCTCAAACGGAAGACAATAGAAAGAGGAGCCTCATATAGTAAAAACAAGGAAACAGGAAAATACGGAGGCCATTCACATCCTAGCAGAAAGAAATTTAATGAACGGGAAATTGGAAGGCCGATTTAGCGATAACTTTGCCCGTTGCATAAACAAAATGGGAGATCGGTAAAATGGAGACCCCTGGGCCAAGGTCCTATCGATAAGCAGAGGAAAAGAGATCGCAAGGAAGAAGCTGATAATAAACCTTTGGAAATCAGGAAGAGGAGTTTTCAGTGAGTGATCTGCTCGAAGAAACAAATTCAAATTCTAGGGGCCTGGCGGTCACAGAAGTAGAGAGACTGATAATGGCAACAGTCACAGAAATTCGGCATTATGGTTAAATTGACTAGAATTCCACTTGGGGCGCAGCGGGTGACCAAAGATAGACGTCCACAGTTTGCTCAGGGTACACGGGCTGAATAAGGAATATGAGCCGTCGAGGCAATGCCTGATATCTGCAAGCATGGAAATCGGAGCCTAGACGTTCTGCTCGTTGAGGCTACATTATACGTGCTACCAAAGAATTATGACATACCATGAGAAAAAGCTCCTTGAATGAAATGAATCTCATTGGAACCGAGTGAAATCAGTCAAGCAGGAAATATGAGAAAGGAATCTCCGGGGCTATGAGAGAGATTTGAACATAAGGTCTAAGACAGATCAGAAATTCCGACAAATCCAGAGAAGAGGTCAAGGTAAACAAGGCGAATAAGGTAAACTAAACTCGCCAGAAAGGGTACACCTT
Source organism: Protopolystoma xenopodis (assembly GCA_900617795.1). NCBI lineage: Eukaryota > Metazoa > Platyhelminthes > Monogenea > Polystomatidea > Polystomatidae > Protopolystoma > Protopolystoma xenopodis. The sequence continues at coordinate 6,276 of CAAALY010000317.1, forward strand.
TAAAGGAGTAAAACATAAACAAGTCATAATTTGTGATGGGGAGGGAGTAAGATACGAGGATAGGAAGTAGGTATATGCAATAGGACAGGAGTGATACCACAACCTTTCGGCAAAAGGTTTGTTAAGGCAGTGATTCGACTTGTCTCTTTGAAGAGTTGTAGTTCGGTTCTAAGACTGACAAGAACCACTGACGAAGCCAAAAAAATCTTGGAATGTAGCAGATTCACAGTTCCATGCTAGGAATTAACCTTACTATAGCTGAGGTCTGCAAATAAGCGATGCGAGCTATGCCACCCTGATAACATAATAGTTGCGAAAACGAGATGAAATCACTTAAAGCAACTTCAATAATTATAAAAGTTGTTTGACCTTGTTTTCGCAACTCAGTCATATTGGTAAGAAGACTTAGAGGAACGCACCTAGTCCGGAGTCCATTGTATGCATCATCATTTCCAGAGTAGGACGGTGGACGTGGTACATTCTCACACGTTTCGCCGGCATCGTAGTCGACATCGTCAGTGAGTCTCGCCATTCGTAGCGAGACAAACAAAAACAAGGTCAAACAACTTATATACAACGAAAGGAGACTGCGAGCACACAAAAGGCCACACCATCTTGGTCTTCATACCTTCAATAATTATATTTTAGCGAAGGTATGAAGACCAAAATGATGTGGGCTTTTCTTTGGCCGCGGTCTGCCTTTGCTGTATAGAAGTTGTTTGAGCTTGTTTACATAATTTGGTCATATCGGCAAGAAGACCTAGAGAAACGCACCTTGTCCGGAGTCAATAGTAGGCATTATAACTTCCAAATTCGGGCCGTAGACTTGGTACATTCCCAGACGTTTCACCGGCATCGTCAGTGAGCCGTGCCAGTCTTAGAATCTGAGGTGGTGATACGAGGATATAGGATAGATGAATAGGTCAGGACAGAATAAGAGATACCACAAGTGCTTAGCAGACAATTAGTCAAAGGATCGACTTTATTGTCTCTTTCACAAATTGTAGTGTGGATGAGATGTGGCGAAGACAATCGAAACTTAGCTATTAGTATCTAAGTTTGATCATAGAGGTGGTCCATGAAGTAAAGACTTGAAAACAAGATTTACTCGTTGCACATGCCGTACAGTGATAAGGCAACCCGCAGATTCAAGTTAGGTTGTCATGTCAATTGAAAATCAAGACTTTAAGGGCTTGCTCAGCGAGGCTGGTTTATACCAGCTACCAAAAGTTTGAGGCAGTGTAGAGCACTTGGATAGCACGGATGCGGAAGCAGCGATAGAGTGGAATCCCTGATACATCTAGAAAAGGGAAGGATCGTACGGACCATGAAGAGGACTTTGATAAGACCCGAAAGGAGAGGATTGCGGATTAAACCTCAGATTTGGATCAACACTTCCAGCACAGTGGGGGGTGTGGCAACCAGCTTGTAGTGTGAATAGGCTTCATATAGGTTTAGATAAGGAAGTAATAAATTGTGATATTGAGGTGGTGATATGAGGATATAGGATGGGTGAATAGGCCAGGACAGAATAAGGGGTACCACAAATGTTTAGCAGACAATTAATCAAAAGATTAACTTCACCTGTCTCTTTGACGGGTTGTAGTGTGGTGCTAAGTCTGGCACGACTCAAAGGCGATGCCGACTACGATGCCGACGAAACGTCTGTGAATGTACCAAGTCGACAGTCCTACTCTGGAAATTAGAATGCATACTATGGATTGCGGACAAGGTGCGTTCCTCTAGGTCTTCCTGCCAATATGACTAAGTTACGAAAACAAGGTCAATCATTTTTTTATATTTGTAGAAAAACTCGGACTCTATTTACCATCCGATAGTCAACTTGCCTCCACATTGAGCAGACAGAGATTAACGACTATCGCCATCAAAAGGCAAGCCAGAGTCAGACTGCCTGTCAAAGCATAGAGCCAGCGACGTCGATGGGCCGGGTAATGACGCTCGGGAAGACCAGTGATCGGGCTGAGACGAAGTTCACCTCGAAACTCAGGTCGTTCCTCGAAAGCTTGAGTGGCTAAAAGCCAGGGCAATGGGTCATCGAGCAAGGAGCCAGCTACCCATCGGCTGGCCCAGACAGCCCGCTGACGCCTCCAAACCTTGGTGCAACCAAGGGCCCAGATCATAATAGCAACAGAAAACAGGAGTCGCGCAGAATCCTCCAAATACGGCTGATCGAGCCAGGGGATGAATAAGGTAATTATTTTTTATCAAGAAAGATAAAAGTCAATGCGCAAATAGACGATTAAAAGAAATAAAAAATTAACTCATATAATCGAAGGTATGAAAAACAAGATTGTGTGGTCTCTTATGTGGTCGCAGTCTGCTTTCGTTGTATAGAAGTAGTTTGATCTTGTTTTCGCAACTTGGTCATTTTGGTAGGAACGAACCTAGTCCGGAGTCCATTGTATTCATGATAATTTCCAGTTGGATTGTGGACGTGGTACATTCCCGGCCTTTTCGCCGGCATCGTCAGCCAGTCTTGCCATTTTTAGCATCACACTACAACTCTTCAAAGAGACAAGTGAAGTCGATCCTTTGACCAAATATGTGCTAAACAGTTGTGGTATCTTTTATTCTGTCATGGGCTATTCACCTATCCTATATCCTCGTATCTCGCCTTCACTATCACAATTTTTACTTGCTTATTTAAATGTTGCATGATTTGCCCATTTGATTGACATTCATGAGAATTTTCACACTCCATACTGGCTTTCTCACCCACGAATTTTGTGGTACTTCTTGCTTTGATTAGATTCAATATTGGACCACAACATTTGCGGGTTGGCACACAAGAGACTAGGGCATAGGAAGTCATAGACTTGGTGCTAGGGATAGAAACAGGATAAACGCTGTGGAGACTAGAGCTAGCTGGCTAACAGTAGACGTGTTTGATTATAGAATTAGTCCATGAAGCAAAGGCTTGACCATGAGAATTACTCAGGGTCTTTAGTCTCAAGTTAGTCTCCCAGAGGCAGAGTGTGGGAAATAACGCCTCGAGTAGCCCAGATAGGGTTGAGCGGAATACTTGACCCAGGGAGAGAGGAAACAGATCTTACGAAGGAAGAGAGACTGATAAAACCTAGAGAAGGGGAACTGCGTAACAATATGGCAGACTCTAATCAACATTCCAAGCAGAAGGATGAAGGGGGATGCGAAAGCCAGCGTGGAGTGTGGAGGTTTCTCATGAAAGCCGCTCAAAAGGACACACAATACCACATTTAAATAAGCAAGTAAAAAATTGTAATAGTGAAGGCGTGATACGAGGATATAGGGTAGGTGAATAGGTCAGGATAGAATAATAGATACCACAACTGTTTAGCAGACATTAGTCAAAAGATCGACTTCACTTGTCTCTTTGACGAGTTGTAGTGTGGTGCTAAGAATGGCAAGACTCATTGACGAAGCCTGCGAAACGTCTGGGAATGTACCATGTCCACGGTTCGACTTTGGAAATTATAATGCATACAATGGACTCCGGACTAGGTGTATTCCTCTAAGTCTTCCTACCAATATGACCAAAGTCAATCTACTTCACTCATATAGTTGATTAGGTTATGCACACAAAAAGCCATAAATCCATAGCCTTTAGTCTATTAGAATTTTTCGAAATTGCACCCTTCATTGTCCTGTATAAAGGTATTTTATCATTAACGTTAAAAAATGATTTTTTTTAATGAAAAAATAATGCCGTTAAATTTTAACCGGATGAAATCTTGAAATAATAACGATCTTTGTAAGGAACTCAGATGAATTAGCCTGTAGGGGCTAGCTACAAAGAATAGTTTAGAAACATTACATTCCTAATACCTCTCAGACTGGCTCATCCGTCGTCTCGATAAATCAAATTGGTCAATAATTAGATTTGTTGGGGGAATTTCATTTCTTATGAAAGTGCATGGATAGATATTTGTAGGTCGATTTCATTAGAAGAAGATGGCTGAATCACGTTGTATTGCAACATTTAGCTTTTATACGACGTTCAGGTTGACGCAGTCCACGAAACCTCCTCTCTCGTTTCGGTTCAAAACCGGCAGAGCTTTTGTCCACCATTTGATGGATATCATCAGAGATGGATCGCATTGTTGTATAAGTCTCAATTTAACATTGGGGCAAGAAGATTATCCGGCTCTATCTTAGCTCTTATATAGACTAAATTAAGCAAAAAAAATTAAAAAACCAAGATAGATATAGAATGGTTAGGCTAATTATTTTTCATATTGGTCTAGATACTCTTGTTCGAGTGTCTGTCTGGGTGCGTGTATGTAAGTCAATACGCAATAACGGTCGAAAATCAGTGTTCAAAAGATTAATGTCAGGTTGTGGTCAGCAGAGCTTAATGACCCAAGGGAAAGCTCTGACCGAGACTGCGTAAATCCGTAGGCATTTCCATTGTGAAACTAATGTACCCTTCACGCTGATTGAGTGAAAGTAAGAAACTATCTAACCTTTCCTTACTATGAGGCCAGATGACAAAATAGTTATCCTTAT
>CAAALY010000318.1:0-10778 GCA_900617795.1 Protopolystoma xenopodis
CAAGATCCTTGCGCCAGTAAATAAGTTCAAGATGAAACATTTCTTATTACATCCATATTTCTAGATATCATTTTTACCTATTATTGATGTTTGAGTCATTTTCTTTCTTTGGTTGTACTACTGATATTTTGTGTTTTTACTCTTCAGTGCTTGAGTCTTATTCTCCTACCTGAGGTCGATGCTCCACAACTTGGTCTGTTAGGCCAATATTCTGTTAGCGATGATTTCGCCTCTTTTCTTTCGGTTCTTGATAAGCTATGGAATTTGTTATGCTGCCTCCAAGATTCTGCAGTTACTTCTTCTTCATCTTCGTCCTCATCTTCTTCGCCTTCCTCGTTGGAATCTGGCGCTGCCGGTCTAAGTACTGCTCAAGTAGAAGCCTGGTTCCACTCAATGTTGCATGCAATACTTCTCTTGGCTGTTTCCGATACTGAAAATGATGGCTGCATGAATGTGTTCAGGGGCACCAACATTCACGAAAATGACGAAACAGGCAATACCTCTGAGAAACTTGGCAATACGAGTGAGGATAATAGGACTGAGTGTGATCTAACTGCTGGCCTGTCTTCTGGTTCCAATCTATTGCATCCGGTGGCTCTTGATTCCTCTTCTACCATCCTTCCCTCTCATTATTGTCACTCCAAATCTGCCTCTTGCCAGTCGGGGCAAACTAGAGATGCTTCTTTAACGATAGTCCGATCGCGTAGATGGTGGCGCTGGTGGTGGTGGTGCCAACCATATTCCTTCAACGGCACATCTTTTGATGTCATTTCTTCAGCGCCTTCCGCTTTAGCTTGGTCATATCTAGCCAACCTGCATCAGCTTCTAGCTGAGGAAGCTGCTCGGCCTGCAGAACTACTTATCATGCTACCGTTGCTAGCTTGCATCCAAGTTGAGACTATGCCACCTATTATATCTGCTTGTCTGACTCAGTTGAATAAGGTTTCTCGTCGATTCGACTTTATAGTGAGCCTATTTAATCTCTATCAAGTTTTTTTCCTTGTCTCTATTGATGAAAAATTCGTTTTTATCAAATTATGATATATATCCTCATTATATATAAGGTTACTTATTTCACAAAATTTTCTTAACTGCTACATTATACTTCTTTAAATTATTTACTTGCATTTAATCTACTAAATGTTTTTTTCTAATTCTCTGAGGTTTACAATTACTTAATAGGGATATCTTGTTTACTAAATAAATATCTTGAATCATTCGCAAATCCATACTCACATTCCATTTGGGGATTATATACCTTTTCTCCTACCTTTATACGTCCGTACTACTAATGTACTGTCGTTTTCTTGGGGAATTTGGTGTCTTACTAATTATTTTACAGTCATATACATACAAATACCACTTTGCACCGTGTCATTCAAACCTTCGTTCCTCGAAAAAAAACAATATAAGAAGACCATACCCGAGGCCACAACATCTTGGTCTTCACATCTTCAATATAAGAAGTCGTTTGACCTTTTTCTCGCAACTTGGTCATATTGGTTGGAAGACCTAGAGGAACACACCTAGTCCGGAGTCCATAGTATGCATGAATATTTCCAGAGTCGATTGACGGTCTGTGAGCGTCTAGGAATGCACCATGTCCACTGTATGACTCTGAAAATTATAATGCATACTGTGGAATCCGGACAAAGTGCGTTCATCTAGGCCTTCCTGCCAATATGAGCAAGTTGCGAAAACAAGGGCAAACAACTCCTATACAACGAAAGGAGACTTTAATCACACAAAGGGCACACCATCTTGGTCTTCATAGACCCGATTAAAAATAATAAGGATGAGTCTTGTATGGTTCTTCATTTCTTTTACTGTCCCCTACTTTTCACTTATTCGAACTACTTTTTATAAATTCAATCTTATAATCTCTATGTTCTGTGTCCTTTTCTTTTTAACCCATAGTCGTGGAGGCCTTTACTTACTAGGCTGTCTAATTTCTTGACGCGTGGTCCTTATGCTCTTCGTGCTATTTTCTCGCAAGAACTGGCTCTGCCGAGTACCTATTATGGAGATATACCCTCACCGATATCAAGCACTACGTGCCTAGAACTTTTATCAGAAATGTTCGTAAGATATTTAGATTACTATTGCGCATCGCTAGGAGCAATTCCAGTAGACGAAAAAAAGGTATGGCCCTTATTTTTTCCACTATAATTATTATAAAACCAATTTGATCAATTTTATTTATGATTACATATATTTCCCTCCAAGTAGTATTTAGCTTTACTTTTGACAATAAAATATTTATGTTAAACCTTATGCACACTTGTTTCCTTGCATAAGTAAACTAACCTTTTATCCTACAATCTTGAGGAAGCTTAAGCATATAGTAATGCGTTTATGTGTGTGTGTAATGTGAGGTGTAAGGGGCCTTATTTGATTTGAGGTTTTTCAAGTCTCCTTTATCCCAACGGTTTTTACTGCTGATTCTCTCTCTTATATTCCCAATCAAAAAGAACAAATAATTTTTACTATACTAGTTCTACTCGTCCTATATCGCAAATTGTAATGAGGTACTGCTATTTAAATTTTGATTTGAAGAATTTCATTTCGTATATAAGTACATGTTGAAGAGATTCGTAGGGAGTCTCATCAGAAGACTTCGGCTGATTTGCATTGTACTCCAGCCGTTTGGCCTTAATGCGACGTTAAGGATGTCTTGTGGACTTCATCTACCTGAACGTCGTATTAAGGCCAAACGGCCGCAGTACAACCCGAATCAGCCGACGTCTTCTGGTGAGATTGACCTATGAATATCTTCAACATGTACATTAATACGAAATAAAAGTCTTTACATCAATCTTATCTCATGAGATTATTCGAAACTCGCATTTTCTTCGTATATTTGAATTTTTCCATAATCATATAAGTATTCCCACCTTTCCATTAAATTTCACATAGCCTTGCTTTAGAAAAGCTATTATCATCAAGGATGGATTGAAGTTTTGGCCTTTACTAGGTCTCCTCAACACTTCCAGTGATAATCTAACAAGAGTAGAGCAGCGTGTAATCTCAGAACGTTATCACTACGTCAGGAGTGCCTCTGAATCGCAAGGCTGACGTGAATTTATAGGAAGGCCAATACTTTTTCCTATCACATTTTTGTAGTGTAATTGTCGATGAAGCAAAGTCGCATTTGCTAGTACAATCGATTATATTGATTATTTTCTCCTTAAACTAGGTTTTTGATTCTTGTATTCTGTCACTTCAATTGGCTGCATTACTTATATTTGTATATAGTAAGTTTCGAGACTATCATTAAATCTGCTGAAAGAGTTATAGTTGAAGGACTTATAGTTTGATCTCCCATCATGATATGATTTTTCCACATTGACAACGTAGTCGATTTTATTGGCAAAACACAAGTCTTTCTCATCAATATTCCCACTAAAAATCTGATATAGTAGAGGTTTGGACTTTCTTTGAATTTACATTTGCCCTATGACTTAAGGTCATTCATGAGAGTATGACATTTTGTAAGGCGTCGAGACTATATTATGCACTATCTGAGTTCGATTTTTGCCAAGGGGCCTACTTAGACCTACGCGAGATCGTAAATGCAGTCCTTTCTTGGATGCTAATACCTTTTAGGAAGCAAGGCTAAGTAAACTGCAATGGAAAGCTGGGGCATATTCATATCATTGTAAGAAACTTTAACAATAAATCCTGCATTACTTTATGAGATCTAGGGTGAACCCAACTCTTATTCACAATTTACTAATAATTTTGAAATTCACTCGTAAGTACGAGTAAATAGTGCCATTTAATGCATCACTGCCTCTATTGTGAAACTTAAGCAAACTTTAAAAAATGATCAATTGATGTTGAGGGCTGACAAAGGAGAGGCATTGCTAGTGATAGGAAGATTGAAATATGTGGGAAAATGTTGGGGAGACTCATTTCGTATGAAGGTTAAGGAAAAAAGGCTTTTAAGATCGATATCACTATAAAAAAACGGCTGATTCCCGTTGTACTACAACCATTTGGCTTTAATACGACATTCAGGTTGACGCAGTCCACGATACATCCTTCTTCGTTTCGGATGAAAACGGCCTGAGCTTTCGTTCTTCATGTGACGAAGATCGTCAGAGCTGGGACTCGTTATTGTAAAAGCCTCAAGTTAAAATTAAGTTAACAAGATTAATCGGCTTTTTCTTTATTATATATATACACATTGCGAGCAAACTGTAAGATATAGATGAATATAGAAAGGTTTGGCTCAATACCCTATACTCTAGTCTGTCTCTATATGTATCTTAACGTATGTACGCATAACCATTCATAATTCGGAGTAATTAGAAAAGAGCTTAACATCATCCCCGGGTCTTCAGGCTTAATAACCCAATGAAAAAGAAAAGAAAATGATCGAGATTGCGTTAGTCCGTGAATAACCCTTGGCTAAATTGATGAAATGTTAGTCTGTACACGTGAAAGTCAAGTTACGAAACCACCAGTCCGAACTCGTTAACCTGGGTTATTAAGGTTTAATGATCCAAGGAGAAGCTTGGTTGCGATTGTGTAACCCTGAACGTTTGTTTTGCTAATGAGCTTTACATGTCTTTTGAATGAATGTTTACTTGGTTGGAACCATCACTCAGCTGACAAACTGAGTCGTCTTCTTTTGGACGGCAGCTCAGCACCCTCTCCTTTCAATCTTTAAATCAAGCATAATTAATTGAAATAATTAATTCCTACTCAACTTTATACCACAATTCCTCACTTTCAACATATTCCCTAATCTATTAATTTAAATAGCATCTCTTCGTAGCAGACCATAATCAGCAAACCCCTACGTACGATACCATTCTATCTCATGCCTACTCTCCATCATGTGTTCCGCCACTTCTGACCGTTTGACCCAAACGCCTTTACATACATTTTTGTGCTCCGATATTCTTTGGCGGATCGGCCGGCAGGTCTCGCTAACTTAGGGTCGACCACAGGAACACATAATCTTATAACAGTCTGATCTTGATGATGGGTCATATTTCTATCTAGAAGAGGTATAACCGAGGAAAGTGTCAAAGTTTCCTTGAAAACTGTCTATCGCTCACTTTCTCACTAGTTCTATCTTCTTGGAAAGAAAACATGACGGCAAGATCAGAACATAAGAAAGGGTCTCGGCTTTCCTCTCTCTAACCAAGTAGTCTCCGCCTGAAAATATATTCCTGATTAAAGATAAATTATTATCAATTAAGCCTAAAGGATTATTATTCTCCACGAATAAAACTTTCAGTCTCCTTAACTTTTCGGTCAGATTATTTCAATCTGCAAGCCTCATACCCTACTAATAATAGATTTAAAAATGCCAACCTTCGTTTTGTAGGTATAGTTAGAAAGAAAATTAAGAACAAAACCAGCATTTTGCTGGTTTCCTATAAACATCTCTGCCTAGCTTACTAACTTCCATAACAACCAGGTAATTAACAATTTTCTTCTAATTCAATGTGAATTTAATGTTTTTTTCACGCTGGTTAAGTGAAAATAAGAAACTATCTCAACTATTTTTACCATGCTGTCAGTTCACAAAATAATCATCTATATATCTAACAAACAATTTAGGAGTCTGTTCATAAAACTTACTATCACACGTGAAATACTTACTACTCATGAATAAGTTAAATAGCTTTAGAAAGGAGGCTATAGTCAACTTAATTCCCTTCATAATCCTCCAGGGTGAGCATTAGAGCCTGAATGGCTCCTTAAATTGGAATATTTATTCACATTGATACCACGTCACAACTTACTAATATACCTTCTGAAATATTCTGCCTGTCCACTAGTTTAACAAACTCATATGGGTTTTTTAACCGAAAATTATCAAAATTTTGTCACTTCTTAATTGCCTGCATAAAAAACGTGAGATTTTACACATAACATTACTCTTATTATTAACAATCAACTAAGGGAAACTCTTCTTTATGCACTTTTGGAAATCCGTAGAGAGTGTTCTAGCATCTCTTTTAAGTAGAGAATTCATTTTCAACTTCTTCATTTTCTCACTACCTACGCATACCTTCAAATAATCTCTTAGCCTAGTTTTAAGTCCCTCTGTAGGATCTTTCATTAAAGGCTTGTATCTAAGCATATTGCTTAAATACACAAGCATTTTCTTTAAATAACTTGACCTATCCAGGACTACCACTGCTCCCCTCTCGTCGGCTTTTATAATAATTAGATTATTACGAGCTAAATATCTAGATACTTTGTTCTGAATAAAGGATTTCCATGGCGTAACTACCTCGTAAAAGTGATGAATCACCACCAACTCTATACTATTTCTGACTTTTTCAGGTAGTCTATCTGATAAGCTAATTAGCTCAAACAGTATTTCAAGAGACTGATTCAGTAGTGCAAAATTAAATCCTCTTTCCAATAGATGTTTCACACCTATCCTCCAGCTCCGTACTCAATACATTAATTATCTTCTCTTTGCAAAATTTCATTTCCAATCTTTCCTATAGGAACAACAAGTGTAAGTAATGATAAGAGTTATTTGTGTTATTTATATGGGCCTAAGTAGAAGGAGAAAAAGTTAACATTAAGTGCCGTTGAAAAAAATGGCAATGCTTTAGTAGCCCAAATTATGGTCATCGTTCTCACCTCATGATTTGAAGAGTTCATACATATAATACACTTACAATCATATGCCTAAAATTTCTTCATTATTATTATATCAAATATTAGTTTATCTATGTATGGAGTAATCTGTGAGCACACCAGTATTCTCTTCCTGTGTCACTTCCGCTCACCTATAAAGAAGTAGGTAAGCATGAGATAGCCAACCAAGTCATGAGGTGTCTCATTAAGATTTTTTTAAATGAAAAAAATGAATATGTTTGAAACTGGCCACCTTTTCCTGTAGTTTAGGGTGCACTTTTTCGTAAAGTATGGCATCTCGCTCTGACGATATCTACCGCTGGTCAAAGACTCGATATGGGTTCATCGGAGACCAAGGTCGATAAGCCGAGGACTTCTTCGCAAAATTTGCGGATTACTTCCATTAAACTTTTACTTTTAAGTGAAAGTTTACTCTAAAATACCTCTTTTTTTATCATTTTATTATCATTGTCTTCTAAACCTCTCTTATTTGTTGAAACAGTCTATGTTTATTTGATTCCTTCTATACATAAATTTCAAGTGCATCTTTGTTTCTTGGTCGAGCGAACGGCAATGCCCTCTTGAGTTATCCTTGCTTGAGGCCCATTTGACCTTATTGAGCTACAGTACTCAGCCTGCCAAAGAGCTTTCATCTTCTGCCTCTTGGTTAAATCGACTCATAGATACTTGGTTCATCCCGGATGTGTCTGATCCAATACTGGCTGGCATAGAGTCGAATGACGCTATTCTTTATTATACCTCTCACCTTCCCGATCTTCATCCTCTTGATCAGTCTTTGGAGACTTCTGAAGTTGCTGAAAAGGAAGTTTGCACTGGCTCTCGTGAACATTCTAGTACAATTGAATTTGTGCGCACGACTATTGATGGGCAGGGGCAAAGTGTACCGCTAGCCCGATTGACGAGTCATTTCCGCCAATCCCTCATTCTTACGACCCAACCAAAATTGATTGCTGGAGGTATGTCGTCATTTGTGTTTTGGCTTGCATACATGTGTTAATTCAGACTTGGTGTATTTTTCACATACCTAGTATGTTTTTTTGTCTTGACTTTAGTGCCGTCTAATACGGACTTTAATTTTTGGAATGGATTCTGCAAGCTGTACTAGATTTCTTATTTATTTTCTTAGAGCAGGTTGTTTAAGTACCCTATTTTTTGTATATAAATGAATTCATTTAAGAATTCTGTTTTTAATAAAAAATCTTTCTATAAATGGACTGAGGTTCCACATATAGTACATATTTACTTGATTAAAGCTCAAGCGAACGTAAGCATAATCCCTCTTTACCTACAATTCACGAGCTTATTTCCACTGAAGATCATTAAAGTCTATATCAGGATACTGGATTTAACGTCTCTAATAAACGAATTTTTTTATTTATCTTGTGTAAAAGTGTTTGATGAAGTGGTCCACAAGTTGATCTCACTGGGAGACGAATATTGATTTGTAGCTTGATTTTGTTATTACATTCACTACTCCAGACAATCTCTCATTTTATGACACAACTTTCCATTTTGAAGTAAAATTTGGTTGAAAGATGTTAGTGTATTGGCCTCATCGAAAAACGAAGGATGATTGCCGAATAGTGTAGACTATTGGATTGTGCAAAGAAGTCTTTGGCTCATCGTCCTGCAACCCAGATGAACCTATGCTCAGCTCTAATATCATATATGATATAAATAGTCAGAATGAGAAAACATAGTTTTCGATAAAGCGCAAGAAATATAATATGACAAGAAAATAAGTATGAACCAGTGCAATCACGCTCATATCTCGTACCTAACCTTGCGATTGTAATGATGCATCTCATGATTTAAAGTGGTCTAACCTCGTCTTCGCAACTTGGTCATGTTGTCAGGGCAACCCAGTTGGACACACTTTGTCCGAAGTCATCTGCTTTAGTCGTAATCTTAAATCCCAGCGCATGAGTGTGGACTCGATACATCCTCAAACGTTTCGCCGACATCGTCAGTGAGTATTCCCACTCAGCACCAAGTTATAACTCGTCAAATAGACAAGCGAAATCAATCCCTTGATTTACTTTCTGTCGAACGGTTGTGCGATAGCACAGCTATCTACTCCATACCCTCTTATCTCATTCTAGCTCTATCAAAATTTTTGATTGGTTTATATTCGACTCCTTTATGGGTGTGCCTTTATTGGCGAGTTTAATGTGACGTCACCGCACTTACTGCCTGCCTTGTCACTCCTCCCTCTCGATTTGTGATCCGATTTGGGCCCCCTATCTCGAACTCCATCATGGGCCCATAGACCAGTTTCTTATCTTACTAGTTGACTAATTTCACTTCCAGCCCAAGTATACGTTTCATTTCAGGTGATATTTCTCAAGTCTTTAGTAGTACGTGAAATGTCGCCTTATCGGCCAAGACGCCCATAACGTAATTCCTACGCTTGCAGATATCAGGCATTATCTCCACGGCTCATCTCCCTGACTCAACTCGTATTAAAGTAGGACTAAACTATTAATATCAATGGGGCATTAGGTGACATGCTGAAAGATATGCATGATAAATTTATTAATAAGAAAGGATACACGTCCACCAACAGAGTACGACCTACCGAAGGAGAACCACTAAGACTGATAGTATGGAGCAACACACAAATGGATAAAGTTCATGGTTGAAACTCATGGAATTAATTGATAGGCTATCAAAAACATTGAAGCATTCATTTAAATTTTCTCAAAGGATCAAAAACACGGCACTGAGATAAATAGAATTATCGGTAAGTTTTGATGTACGATATATCCACAAAAACAGATGTGGAGAAGAGGTGATAACGGCCCTGCTGGAGATCATGGACCGACAGGAGGATATCCTCAAGACGTTTCCAGGGCGTGTGCTCTTTTCGAAGAAACTACTAAAACTTTAGGGGGCTGTTGGTCACAGAGCTAAGAAGACGGATAATCACAACCATCATAGAAATTCGACATTATGGCTATATTGACTGGAATTCCACTCTAGGTGCACCCGGCGACGAGAGATAAACATTCACAGTTTGTCCATGGTACACGGATTAAATTAGGTGACCCGTAGATACAATGTTTGCTACCTGCAAGCATGGGAAACGTATACATGGATTTGAACCGAGTTAAACAGTAAAGATAAGAAATGAATCTAAAAACCCATGGAGGAGATCCGGATCGGAGGCCCAAGTCGGATCAGCAATCGATAGGAAGGGGTGCAAGGTGAACAGCAGATTTGATGACACCATAGCAAACTTGGCAAAAAAGACGCATCTAAGAGGTGTTTAATATAAACCAGTCGAGTTAAAGACTTAGTCTTTAATTTTGCTCTAACTGTTTTATTTTGTGGGATATGTTTTTTTAAATATATAACGATTGTCTTTACTATTTAACTAGCTTTACATGGACTTGGGCTTCCAGAACTTTGTAATTTGCTTGCGCATATTTCTCCTTTGAGAATGACTACATTCGAACTCAAAATGCTGCTACGATTTGCCGACCGGCTGTCTAGAACTTCAATTATCAAACATCCTCCCTCAATAAAAAATATGTATTATGTAATAAATAGATTTTATATACGACTTAGAGCCTTGGTTAGTATACATACTTTCTTTATTCATTATAGATTTTTACATATTATTTTTGCATTTTCTATGTTGCATGTGGTAGCTTTAATCCGATATTTTTATAATCTAGATTGATTTTATAAAAAATATTTATTCTTACTATTATTTCAATTTTTGGACTTACCGCTTAGTTTGTATTTTTAATATCTTTACCGTAGTTATTCTTGTGAATGCTTACTATCTTCCATATCATTTAAGAATAACTATGGCGTATCTTTAAGCTGTTGTTAATTAATGTAATATTTTTTTCAGTTGCTGATTTAATGGCTCACTCGATGCTTATCACCACCTATAATGAACTCATATTATATTATTGATTATTTTGCCTAATATTGACTGCTTAGGAAAATTTTACACTTTAAAGACACAAGTTTCACAACAAATCGTGATTGAATTTATCAAAAAAAATTCCATTGAAGCTAACATGAGCTATTTCTTAAGCTAAAATAAGTAAAGTGGTTATTTGATCTTGTTTTCGCAACATGGTCATATTGGTAGGAAGACTTATTGGAACGCACCTAGTCCGGGGTCC
>CAAALY010000319.1:0-10776 GCA_900617795.1 Protopolystoma xenopodis
CATCATGTACTTTCATTCGAAATGAAGTTCCCCTTAATAATATTTCTGCCTAGCCTAGCTAGTTTGGTCTGCAGCGTAGAATAACTACTCGAGGGTTGTGAGATGAGTAGTGCTAAGCTTAATGTATCTCGATTTATACGAGCTTTAAAAGCCTGCCAAATGGGGAGCAGAGGAAAAGCGGGCTAACCAGAAATTGGAGTTCACCGCATCTCGAGCAATGTTTGCAGATAGTCAAAGTTTCTCATACAATTCTTTTCCTTTAATTATTTATTCATAGACAGAGCAACTATCAGGACATCATGTACCAATCACCAAATTGAATGTATCTACTTTTAAATGAGATTAACTGCCAGATTCGACAGCCTCATTTCTGTTTCCTGTACTCCAGATAGGCAAACGGTTGCGATTATATAAGCCCGACGACTGTATAGACTCTGATTTCGTAGTTTTGCATTCATTTTCTATTTTCAGAGAGCATGTAATAGTGAAAAAGATTTAGCAAATGATACGTAAATACAAGTAGAGCAGTTTGATGACGCATGTGGATGAAGCCGAACTGCCAAAGTAGCAACGACATACCCAACGCAGGAAGGGAGGCAGAATGCTAGAAAGTAAACATAATAGTAAACCTTCTGGGTTGTAGGCCAAAAGTGAAAATGCCCCTATCTATCACAATTTTTCGCAGGAGCAACATTCGGTTCGATCAGGGAAAATTCAAGAGATAAATAAGTCCTGTCTGGCAAGATCATCGATCGATGCACCGAACTGGAATAAAATGAGCCCCACAGAAGTGCGGCTGGGCTAATCAAACTCTCTAGGCGCAATTAAATGTTGTTGCAACGTTCTACTATTGTTGGGGGGACTTTCATTTATTATAAAAATGTATGAAAAAGAGATTCTTTGGTCGATCTCGCCAGATGAGGACGGATGAATCTTGTTGTACTGCCGTCGTTTGGCTTTTATACGATGTACACGTGGACACAGTCCACGCGATTTCCTCCCTCGTTCAGGGTAAAAATGGGCTCAGCTTTAGTCCATCATATGATGGACATCATTAGAGCTGGGTTTCATTCTTGTAAGAGTCTCAGCCAAACGACTGCAGTACAACGAGATTCATCCGTCCTCATCCAGTGAGATCGACCAACGAATCTCTTCTTCATGCACTTTCATACGAAATGAAAGTCCCTCCAACAATGTTATCTCAGGAGATTCATCAAAATACAGTTTCTCTTTGTATCTACAACGTTATATTAATCGGGAAGATGGAAAGAAACCAAGATAACTATTTCAGTGTTTATTGGCAGATCCATGGATTTTTAAAATGTGAATTGAGAGTAATTTGTAGTATATTTATATTTAAAGTTATCGGTGTTTAAGTAATAAGTGGTATTATAAATGTCAATGTATGCTTATAATGTAAATTGACTCATGAATAAGATCAAAATTTAGTTTATATAGAGTTGGTGAAAATTTTTTATTTATCTAATGTGGCTGAAAACACAGTGTTACCTTCTACAGAATTCTATCCTATAGAATTCTTTGTTTAAAGTACAACAATCTTATGTAGGCTATTTAATGGCTTGTTTTGCATGAGTCTTCATTTCAACAGGAAGGTTGGCTGGAAAGAATTCGTTATGTTGTCTCATCGGAAACCGAAGGAGGATTGCCGCATAGAGGAGACTGTTAAATTGTACGAAGAAGTCCTCTGCTCACCGTCCTGCGACTGATGAAACTGTGCTAAGCTTTAGTTCATATTGTGACAGAGATAATCAGACCAAGATTCCATACTTTGTGAAATAGAGCAAAAATATGCTAAACCAAGAGAAAAGGTGCCTGGCTGCGACCCTATTCACAGGGCAGATGTGAATTTCAAGGAAGGCCAGGCTTTTTCCCATATCACACTCTTTGGTGGGATTGTCGATGAAGCAAACGTATTTTTGCTATGACAATCAACTACATTACTTATTTTTCTTATATAAGTAGAGTTTAGAGACTACCAGTAAATCAGAAATATCAGATGTTGTAAGTGATGAAGGATTGGTAGTAGAATTTTCCTCAAACGAAGTAGGGTGAATACATCTCGTATAACTGATTTACTGGTATTCTTGAAACTATACTTATATACATTACATTATTTACAAAATAGCAAATTCCTTTGAGGGTTCTGAGCATCCATTTTTCCCATAATCTTAAGAAAACTTCTTGTCTTGATTTGTTATTGTGCCAAGTCTGCTTCTTCCTTTCAGCCAATTTTTCATTTTTAAGTAGTCCCTGTATTCGTCTGCATTTTTTTCTAATCCTTAATTAAGTTTTCCTCCTTGTTTACTTTGACAATAAGTATAATTTTTCCAATTATACCTACTGCCTATTAGATTTGTTTCAGAAAATATCCCGAATTTCTCTAATTTTTCGTATACTTGTATTTTCCCCGTTTGCATCCAGACCCTCAACTGCGTTGTAGCTTATCTAGTCTTCCGTTTGTGCAATGTATACTCAATCTTTGTACCTTTATTTGTATTTATATTTACATAGACCTTTTCACCTTATTTGATTCTTACGCTAGAATAACTTTAAATTATTTCATATCACTTATTTTTCAGTCGTTGCATCTAGTGCATTATACTCTTTACCAGTTCAGGACATCTACAACTTTATTTTCATGGGTGGGTTGGTGAAGAGCTTTTTGTCTTTTTTCATAAGTCGTAATTATCTTTTTAGTTTGCAGGAAAATATGCAAATTATCTTTTGGCATCCTCTTCACTCTTTATCTTCGTTTTCTAATCATCATATGCCATGTTCTGTTTACAACAGGTATATTTATTTGTATGTTTCAATATTACCTAAACAAATCCCATTCACTTTGTTCATTTTTTCTTTCAAGATCTCCATTTCCGTTAGTCTTATTCTTCTAACAATTATGCTTTTCATTAATCCTATCAGTATTCTTTTATAGCTATATTACCGCAACATTAATGATTATTTCTGCATACGATTTTTTTCAGAAAATTATTTTTTGAGTCTTCCGTTGAAATGCATGACTTTGGAATCAAGGATTGATGATAGCCAATCCTATTCCGCCTCCATTGCAAATTTGATTATTTCATCAAGGTAGTTAAAAATCATTAGAAATTATTCCTAGTTTTATCTTCTATACGACAAAAGCAGCAATTACATATATAATATTACATAAAAATGTTATTTGCAGTGGTTTCTTTTCGAATTTCACTTATAATCTTTTTATACAAAAGTCGGTCAAGAGCAGGAAGAATACTGAGCACTGTGCCCTTTCAATGGGGACTAAGGTTAGTATAAGTGAAAATAAAGTACAAAGTTTAAGCTCCTTCCGTATTTGCTACTTTTTCTGGAGCCAATATATCCATATGAGCTGTAAGTAACTTCTCTCTCTCGAGATATAGCTAACTATTTGTGTTACATGAAAAATTAACAAATTTTTTTTGCCCTTTAGTCAAATGGTTTTGATTCTTTCGGAAAATGCATATTAGTACTTGATTATAATTGAAAATCGGTTATTTCGCCTGATGAGACTGAAAAATGTTTATTTTACCAACTTGCGCATTGTTCTAAGCCTTATTGTACATCAATCTCGGTGGCTTTCCTTCTTTGTGTAACTTCGGCAATCTGTAGGCTGTCTGTTGTCTTTCTTCCATCCTTATTAAGAAATGTATTACTATCTGCTGAGTTTCATTGCTATGCCTTTATTTCAGCGTATCCTGTAGTTTTGGGTTGACCTTCAATGTTGGGCCTTTTCGTCTTAAAGTATGCCTTCCAATTCTTCCATGTATTATCTTCTGACCATCAGCATTGATACTCCTCCTAGTCAACACTAAGGGCTGTTTTACAATCTCATTTTTATGCTATTTGTATCCTCGACAATTGTTAATGTTTGAAGGATCATGATTCATACAGAAGTGGGTTGATCTCATTGCCGCAACTTGGTCTTGTTATCAGGGAGACTTAGTAGAACGCACCTAGTCCGAAGTCGTCTGCCATAGTAGTTGTCATGATTCCAAGCATCAGACAGTGGACTTGGTACATTCTCAAACGCCGGCATCGTAGTCGGCATCATCAGTGAGTGCTGCCATTCTCCGCACCAAGCTACGAAATCGTCAAAGAGACAAGTGAAGTCAATCCCTCGACAAACGTTCTGCCGAAAAGGGTTACACTATCTCTCCTCTTTCTGTCCTGGCCTATCTATATACTCTTTACCCTCTTATCCGACTGCCGCTCTATCACAACTTCTCACATGTTTACATTCCACTCGTCAAACTGTGTGGCCTTTTGTGGCAAACTTAGTGTGGCCTAATCACACTTGCTATTCACCCCGACACCCGCTCTTTCGATCGGGCTTGCCATTCTGATCCCCTCATGGTCCCGTAGATCCGTTCCCTCTCTTTCTGGTTGACTAATTTTACTTGGTTCCAGTCCCAGTTTACATTTCACTCCAGGCGCTATTTCTCAAGGGCCTTGAAGCATGTACACTGCCACATCTTGGTCTTCATATCTTCAATGATATATAAAATTTATATTTTTATATTATTGGAGTTTCACGCGAAATTTAGAACTTGAACAAAATTTTTTTTACGCTTAATTTTTTGTGAAGGCAAACAACACTCCTTTAATCAGAAGCATTCTTACACCAAAAGCATTTGACTCAGATACAGATTGGTGAGCTAGTTGCCTGAATATGCAATTTATTAAAGAAATATTGATCCCGGACTAAGCATAGGGGAAACTGAATTAATAAGGTTTTTAACCGTTAAAGGGTTATTAACAAGAACGGGAAGCAAGCCTTTGGACCATTCTTTGTGAGACTACATTAAAAGTTATATTGAAAGTTTAAGGTAGATAATGAGGAGCGATTCCTGGCAAGATTAGAATAAAATGAGTGAAGCCGTGATGTATGAGATGGGTTATCAATTGAAGGAGGGTGAATCTGATAAGGGTTTAATGAATTAGTTAACTGAGTGAAAGAACTAAGTCAGTTCCACCAGCATGACACGCAACAAGTTAAGAAGAAAGATAAAATTAGGGAGGAATATAAATAGCTAATTAGATTCGCTAAAAACAGCGAAACTCTTGGATAGTTCAGACTAACCAGGTTATAAATAGTGCTAGAAAAGTCGTAAGATAGCACAATTTTATTTAGATAGACGCGTTATGAGAGAAAGAATAGAGATACCACAACAATTTAGCGGAAATTTGTCCACTTGACACTTTTTTATAATTAAACTGGGTGCCACTTATGTAAAGGTCCAATAAACATGCCAAATATTAAAGAAACTTCTAAGTGGCCCTATGCTGGTAATAGTCATTACCATTATGACAGAAGATTCTACAAAATGTGTATTTATCAAAATATCACTTCCAACGACATTAATTTATGTTAATGTTTTTTTTAAATTTCGGTCTTCCAATAAATACTCAGTTTCCAGTCAACGCGGATAATTTCAAGTCATAATTGTTTCATAAGCAGCTTTTAGAGACTATCAGTAAATATAATATAATGGCTGTATTCATTATTTTTGTTTAGGTCTAAGGGCTGGTAATTAAATTTTCCTATAGTGATAGCCTTTCTTTCCGAAAAGTACGCTAATCCAGGCATGAATGGATTACCGTCTTGACCTCAGCTAAATCTCATCTGCACCCCAGTAAGGCTCGAGCTCTGCTGGTGCAGGGCATAATCTCCTACTCGTTAAACACTATACCACATTTCCGCGAGTACCTATGAGTTGTAGAGCAGATCGAATTCCATGTAAGAAAATGCCTTTATCCATATCAAAGTTATGTGATGGCATTTTGGATATGGAAAAGTTTTAATTGCTTTACCAATCAAGGTTTTTGAGACTTCTAGTGGATCTGATACAATAGCTGTACTCACCAAACCTGAATCGAAATACTGTGAATACAGCTATAAATTTCAAAGGATGTTTAAATTCATGCACTATTAAAGCAGTGTTAAGAAGCTTTTTAATAATTATTTTTAGGCTTCTCTTACTTAAAATATGCTATTTTGTAATTTTTATATTTATAATTCAGAGTGGCTTAAACTATTTTCCACAAGGTGCAAATCAAGGGCGTTCATAGTACTTATGGAATAAGATTTAATTAAAGCATCTGCTGGTTAGAAATATGCCAATTATGAGTAATTTTAAATTAAGTTGACTTAGTATAAAAGCGTTAAATAATCATTAACATGAGTTATCCTGATGAAAAAAAGTTTCTTTATTGAAAAAATAAATATAAGTATTTTTTATCTTTATATTTTTTAGATAGAGAGGCTTCTTAATTTGGTCTCATCATAAACCATAGGCTTGCCAATAGAAATAAAATCATATACAAAAGTTTATCTTCGAAATTTATGTAAATCAAATAATCTCATAAAAGTATCATTTTTATATTTCTTGAATCAAGTCAGACGAAATACTTGTAAATAAATGTTAAAAATATTATTCCTAGAATAATAATTTTATTTATCAGAGCAAACTTTTGAACCAAGCTAACATTTTTTATTCGATTTTATAATAAAAGCTAATTTACCTCACTTAAGTTTTTGCAATTCAATATTCTATTCAGTATTAATTGGAGAAAATGAAGCATGAATTACAAATTCCATGGTACTTTCTTTATTCATAATATAATAATTGTAATTTGATGTTGGAATAGCAGTTGATTACATTGGTAATTTTCCTACTAAGTAAGATTAACTGAGATATTTGTTATCAAACCGAAAGTTCAGGACTTATTTAAGGCACATATAAAAGCGTTTTTTTGATGGATACCGTTAATTGTAATCTTTAGGACTTTACATTTTCATTATATGCAAAAATTAATTATCGAAAAAAAATAAATGAGTGCAAAGCAGTTTGATGTATGCAGCCATATTGAATCTGTATTATAATTAATATTCTAATTATTGTACCTTATAAGCAGGTCTTGCCTTAATATTGGAATATAGACAAATAAAAATTCAGATATTTGTAAAGGTATTCATAATACTTATTCAAATTCTTAGTTCTTCTTTTATAAAATTAACTTATCAAGGTAGATTTTTCTTGCAGCAAGTAAAAATTATGCTTAGCTCAGTATCCAAGTATCAAACTACTTAATAACTTTTCGGCTACTTAAATATACAAGAGCACTAGATCATGAATATGGCAAGTTTTTATGAGATTTTATTAAAGCCGTAATAACATTCGTGACAATACGTTAATCTGCTTGATAATTTACCGAGGTCTTTCAAACTATGAACCTTCTTATGGCTATGACAAGTTTCGCTCTGTAAAATAATACCAACGTTCACTACATTATGGGTTCATTTTATCCTCTTTAGAGTCAAAATTTACTTTCTTCAATATACATAGTTCATAGATTAAACGTAATTCAATCAAGGAGTATGATTATAATTCTTCCCTCTTTTTTCCATATCTTTACTTATTTTATTTTATTCCAATATGTTGTGAATTGAAAATCCGAGGAATAAGAATGTTCGATCCTCTCCAGAAATGTGCTAGAAAAAGGGCCCTTATAAAATAGCTAAATTTTTTAACTGTCTCCGAATAATCCACCTGCCAAAATTTGATATGAATTCGATAAGGCAAAAGGGCTCTTATCCTGACTGTTTTAAATATAGGATTTAATCCAATAAAGACGATTACTTGGTTTATATGAACCTTCTTGTAGATTATTTTTGGCTGACTTAAAATATATAAGATGAATTTCATAGTAGATCTATATCATCAGAGGACTAAGCTGGATCCCTCTTTTTGTACTGTTTTATGTCTCAGGTTTGCTAATGTATGAATTACTCGAGATAACCTTTATTTATAATCGCTATCACGTAATTAGCTAACATTTCTTGCTTTCTTTTTAGTTGGAGAAAAGGCCAAATACTATAGTTACCGATCAGAGAAATTTAACCTTCTAATGATGTTTCTTGATTGAGAAGCCTGTTATATTCTTTTAAATAACTGCGAGTGGCAATATGTTAATTAGCATCATACTATCTATCCAAAGTGGCAATAAAGGATGTTTAAAAACAGTTACAGAAGGTTACTTGTTGCGATTGTATACAATATATAAAACAACTTTTCATAATTTCCGACGGCAATAGATAGTTAAAAGTAATATTTTTTCACGCGGCAAGCATTATCATTTCTTTAGTATTTCGACGTGCAATATAAGTCCCTAATACATGAATAAATAAAAGAAATGAATGGTCTGGAAAAATGCTTCGAAATTCCAATCTATGTTTATTAGGAATGCCGGTACTCACACAATCATTTGTACTAATTTTTCCTCTAATTTCGATCTGCAAGAGGGCATGTTACAAGCGTTTGCTTAATAAGAGTGATTTAGACATATTTTGGGCTTATAACTACGATTTGGAGACTAATATTAAATCAGTTATATGAGATACATTTATTCTATTTAGTTTAAGGTGATGAAAGTCTTGTAGCTGAATTTGTTCACAATAATATGAGCAGGGCTGAAGCTTCTATTGAATTTCACAGTCTTGCTTTCCAAAAAGTAGTTCTCATCCAGGGTGAACTGCAGTTTCGACCTCGCCTAGGTCTTAGCAACACCCTAAGCGTGATTCCGACCATGAAGATGAACTGTTTAAGCCCGACAATTAAACCACATCACATTAAAACGAGTGACCTTGAGTCACAGGTAAGATCTGAATTTCAAGGAATTCCAGACATTTTTCCGTAGCATATTATTTTGTGGGATGGTAGCTGAAGCAAACTAATATTTGGCATGGCAAAGAGACTATGGGTTTCGAGACCACCAGTAAATGCCTTATATGGGATGTATTCATCCTATTCGTTGAAGGTCCACCCCGAATGAGAACATGTTTTGGGCAAACAAGGTTATGTAAAATTCAATGAAAGCGTCAGCTCTTCTCATATCTTTCTGTGAAAATTCAACTACTATTCCTTCATCATCTTAAACGAAATAGGATGAATACGTCTCATACAATTGATTCACTGGTAGTCTCAAAACCCTACTTTAGAACGTAAACTAAGTAATGTAATCGTTTGTCATAGAAAATATAAATTTGATTAATCAACAATCCAATCAAAGAATATGATATGTGAAAATACTTGAACTTCACATCTTCCCTATGACTCAAGGGCACTTGTGGTTAACATGTAAGATTTCACGTTGCGTTTTCATGGTTAAACTCCCTCTGAGGACATTGATAAGACCTAGGCGAATTCGGAACTGCAGGTTACCCTGAATGAAAGCACCTATCGGGAATGCAAGGCTATGTGAAATTCAATTGGAACGTCAAATCTACTAATATCATGGTGGAAAAATTGAGCTATCCTTAATCACCTTAAACCTCTCATATAATCTAGACATATGCTTGCTATATAAGCATGAATAGAATGGCGCCAGTATACATGACTTTAGTGGTTGAAATTGACCAGCTCATGTAAGGCTAACAATCAGAGACTAATTCTACGAGGCTTAAGATCTAAGTCCTTATAAATGGTTAGAGCGCATGGCAGATGGTGAAATGGTTCGTAAATCTGTTGGACTTTGCAATAATAGTTACAAAGGGCATATAGTGTATAAATATTAATTCTCATAAATCTTATATTGAGTTACGCATCTATAAATCTTTTAGAATGTTTACTCTAAAATGAGTATTATTAATATGACAATAGTTCATTAAAAGCTGTTATCTCATAAATACCATAAATAATGGCTAATGGATAGTTAATTTATTAGATTAAATCTGGTCATTATTAAATTATGCTCCTTGAATGATAGAATTCAAAAAAACACATATGTAGGGATTTCACCTTCGTTGTAGGATTACAAAATTTTGCAGACATAAAGGATAGAACAGAATTTTTGAAGATAAAGCAAAAGTACGAAAGTATAAATAATCTAAAGCAGCTCTGAATATAAATTTCAATGAAATTCAAATATTTTGACTAATTAGCTAGGATGTATTTTTAAGACTTATTAAAAGCTTCATATCTAGAGGTAATCTATATTTGATTATTTGAATCCATATAAGGTAATAAAAGCAATATAATTCCCTAAAGAGATATAAAAATATTCTTAGTGATAAAAATTATGCGGAGTATTATATTTACATAATAAAATACTTCTTTATGTAATCTCATATTTTACTAAAATATTTACTGGATACTAAAGCCTATTCTTAAATCTTCTAAAGAAATTATCTTTGGCATCAGCATGCATTCAGGGTAAGTCACGAAAGACTAAAAGTTGTCGACCTTACCTGCCTTGAATTTGACGTTACACATTGAAATGCAATAAAATTAATTGCATATGGATCATCAACTTCAAGAAATAAGCAGGTTTAAAATCGAATTAATATAGCATAAATAATGTAAAGATGTAAATTAATTTAAATATAAACAACGGTGTGATTTAAATGCATTTACTAACATAAGACGGAAAGATTGGTAGCTGATATGTAAGCTACGATTTCTTTCTCATCGCCTTTTCTAAATTATCCATCAAATATTCTCGCAATCTGAAGTTTAACTGCTTAAATTCGGATTATAAGTAAATCAGAAAGCCTTATTTGAAATGGAAAAATGATATTACTGTGCCATTAAATAATGTAGTAATAAACTTAGAGTGCACTCTCGTTTTCCTCATATTTATATATATAAAAATAACCATTTACTACTCTAAGTAAGGGTAGTTCCGTTGTCTAACAATGTAAGATAATCGGTATTCTATAAATATAGTATTAATTATGGTAAG
>CAAALY010000320.1:0-10773 GCA_900617795.1 Protopolystoma xenopodis
CCGCCTCCACTTCTCTTCTCTCGCTCTCTCGCATGCATGCATGCATATCCTCATTGAGCAAGCGCTTACGGGTTGACATGGCCACACTCGATCGGCCACCCTGGTGAACATGAGTTTTAGCGGCTGGAATTATAAGCCATTGGCAGACCAGGCGAAAATAGGCTAGCGCTCGTCTTCTCAACGGCCTGGCCTCAAAATAGGCTAGAAATTGCCTCATATCTGTCCATACTGACAATTTAGAGAGCCATCCTCAATATTTTTCGTTTGTAAGTAGGCTTTCAAGACTACCAGTAGATCATATATTTGATATGTATTAATCCTATTTCGTTCAGCTACCAGTCTCCTTATCACCCTATGCGAACTAGGATGAATACATATCATGTAGCTTCTATATTGTCTTTAACGCCTGGAGATGGGTAGTGCCCATTGGCGCATGAACCCCTAGACTGATTCCTCGGGATGTGGTCATTCAGCGTGGACTGAACTGCCATAGGGAGTTTGCATGAGTTCAAACAATATATCTAAACGGCCTCTTTTCGCTGTATATACGTTTTTTGACAGGGTTAGAAAACCAGTTGAAACGTCATGCATCCCGAAAGCTTCTCTCCCATCATTGAAGTGGCCATTATGTACTCTCTTGGCCTTTATCAGCAAGCACTTTGGGATTCTAACCCAGCAAGTTTGGGCTAATAGGCAAACACTCTACTCCCCAGGCCACCCTGCCAAATTGTAATCAAGTCGTGGGGCTGGCATGGCTTACAAGACAGAGTGGGAGGGTGCGCAGACTTCTCTTCCGTTCATCGTGATTATACAAACCTGACAGTGATTAGATAAAATTAAGAATGAGTTTTTCTTTGGCTTTCCAATAGTTGTTTTTAGATTTAGTGTAACGAGAATTTTTAATTTGGATTTAATATTTCGTCTCACTGAAAGTCGAGTGGGGATTTCGCTACAGTGACTACTGCTGACTTGTACGAAGAAGATCTCGATGCGCTGCCCAATGACCCAGATCCATACATAAATAACATTGTATAAATTGTGTCATTTTGCAATTGTGGTAGTTGATGGCTACTAAGTAGGCTTATTTAAGCAACTTACTATATTTCTTAATTTGCATATGAAGATGTCTACTGTTGAATGTTCTCCCAATGAGATAAGTATGCTTAACAATGGCACTTAATATCACTAGGCCCTGCTTCGAAAAACTTATTCTCATCCAGGCTGGACTATGGATTCGAACCAGGATAGTTTAGTGTATACGTTTGACATGTTACCATTAAGCCACATTGTCCCAGTGAGTCAAAGGGTAAATGTGAATTTTGAGGCTACTCAAGGCTTTCGCGTATCAAAATTTTTAGTAAGATTGTCGTAATTATGTACTCTACTACCCGAGTTATATTCTCGCCAGGGGTAGGTTGAAACTGCCTTCCAGTCCAGCCTGAACGAGAGTTCCTTTTGGAAGGCAGGGCAAAGTGAAATTTCAAGACATTGTGAGGCCTACTCGCATTATTGTGGAAAATTTTCCACTATCAGTCCGTACTCACTTTAAACGATCCAGGGTGACTAAAACTTTTATGTATGATCTATGGGCAGACGCGAAATTCGATTCAATGCGAATAAAATCAACGTTGCCAACTTTAATGGTGAGTTAATGATTGCTTCAGCGACAATCCCCCTATAAAATTCTGATGTGCGAAAGGCTTAGCTTACTTTGAACTGCATTGTGACCGACTGAAACTCGTGATAGTGGCCTAATGGTCAAATGTTGAAACTATATTACAGCCTACTCGGGTTCTTTTCCCGTTGGGGATACTGATGAGAACCAGGTGGGGTCGAAGTTGTAGTCCAGTCCAGCATGGATGGAAACACCTTTTGCGAAGTAAGGCTAAGGGACCTTCAATAGCCTCGTGAGACCTACTTATATCAACTATCATTTACCCATAACTTAATGTGAACTAGAACAAGACCCCTCATATTCCAGATCTAGTTATAGTTTCAAAACCCAATGACTCTGAATATATGTATTGAAACATACAATTTTCTCCAAATTGCACATGTCAATTAATCCTCTCCAAAAGCCTGCATTTTCAGACCAGGTGCTTAGAAGAAGTCGCACAATGTGCTGCTGGGGCTGATGAGCATGATGACTCCAGGCTGTCACAAGACCAAAAAAGGCATAGAGATCATATAATCCAGGTACTGCTGATTTGAATTACTCTTATATTTGATAAGACTCTTGTTCACTGTAATCGTCTTTCCCGAACAATCACGTGTCCTCAGATGTCTTTCAGTCATCCTCGAATAATTGCTGGGTCCTAGAGACAATGTACCTAGCTTTGCTTCATTTGTCAACATTCCATAAGGAAGCATATACAAAATACACCAATCTGCCAATCTATCTATTATCTCTGATCCATTATATTTGTATTCACGTTCATATATATATGTGTATGTATATATGTGTGAATTTGACTACT
This sequence comes from Protopolystoma xenopodis, assembly GCA_900617795.1. NCBI lineage: Eukaryota > Metazoa > Platyhelminthes > Monogenea > Polystomatidea > Polystomatidae > Protopolystoma > Protopolystoma xenopodis. The sequence goes on from CAAALY010000320.1 coordinate 2,478, forward strand.
TATCCGTCTTCTTTTGAATATATCGTTCTTTCTCTTTTTCCTATAACGGCCTATTTTGGCCTTATTCGGATTAGCTCTAGTCTATTAGAGGCGACATTTCGTTGTTTTCGCCTTGGTCCCCCTCCTCACAACTAATGGTGGCGAGTCTTGGCAAGACAGCCAAGGTGAGAATGGGATACAACAAAATGGAATGGATTGATGCTTGAATGAGGGTGCAGGCGAGGCATGGGAGGCGGAGGGAGACAGAGAGCCCAGGGCAGGGCTCAAGAGGCAACAGGCTGTCCAGGGCTGGGAGGAGATGGGAACCGAGGCGTCTGGGAACCGGGGCTCCAGATGGACGGTAGACACGGGTCGTGAACGCGTGGTCGCGAGTGCATGGCGGACTTATAATCAGCGGATCTAGCCTATTTAGTGTTAGGCGGGAAGACTGATGCGAGCGACAAAGGTAGAGTCGGAGGCGCAGGCAACCGGTTGGTAGGGTATGATCTGTCTCCCTGTTCTGCCTCCTTTTGCTCACCTGTATGTGTCCATGTACATATATATATATGCGTGTGTGGAGTGGTGGGGATGAAGCATGTTCGCTTGCAACACTATGTGTGTCTATGCGCCAGCAGAGGGCTGGGCTGAAGTGGGATTTGGCCGGGTGGAGGTGGGGCAGAGGCGGAGAAGCGGAGACGGGCAGTGAGAACTGTTGCACGCATGTTAAAATGGGAATCAGGCCACGAAGTGGTGTCTCGAGAAGATATTTTTGCATCAACAGCCCCGTGACTTAAACCGGCCAACTACAGGTGGAATTTCATGCAGATTGGACGGCCAGCCCTGAGTCCATAAGGCATTTGTTCCAGTTCACGTCAAACTATGGGGTGAAGGAAAGGCACAAGAACACACTCGGATATGTATACAGATATGCTCGGGTGTGGAAGATGCGGGATTCAATTAGATAACTGTCAGAGTTGAAGAAGCGGAAGGGGACTAGTATGAGTTGCATTCGTCTGCTTGGATCGCGAGTCCAATTCCCCTGTTGAGGGACCGGCGAAATAGCGAAAAAAACCGGGGATGAGCGACTAGACAGGGTCTCGCGGAGGTATCGGTGTCTGGACCTGGGAGAAAGAAAGAAAGACACGGACACGGTTTGCGTCAGGTTGCGCTAGCCCTCTGTCTGCAGTCTCAGGGGACGTGACAACAAGTCAGGGCCTCGCTCATTCATCTCGAAGCTGCCTTGTGACCCCAACCATTTAACTTCGCTGCAAAGGTGATAGATTCTCGAAAGAATAGACAACTGACAAACTCACAAATACCCCAAATTACCCAAAGTGACCATAGTGATGCGACAATTTTCCGATGCCAGCCAAAAGTCTGGGAATGAACCGAGTCAGCAGTTGAATGCTGGCAATTGTCTTGAATACTATGAGAGAGTACACAGGACTAGGCATGCTCCACATTATCTTCCTGTCGCCCCGACCAGGTTGCAAAAGCGAAGTAAAGCTAACCCAAAAGCTGGTAGGTCGAGTAAATCGCCAGCTTCTCAGGATTATCATGCGAAGCCGTGGAGACAATAGTGCACCGTCCTCATGCTATGTGCCCAGCCAACTTTTCAAGGGATGTTCAGACTCTATAGGAATAATTTTAACTTACCCTTCACCACCTAATTAATTGCCACATTTGAGGATTTGAAGCAAAACGGGAAAGAGAACAGGATAATCAAGAAATCGCAGAAATTTGGCAATATTGATAAAATAGCGAGGCCATTTCGAGTATAAATCCCCTCGAGGGATTCAGCGAAGACCGGAGACATACTTTCTTAGTAGGCCCTTATTTAGATCATGGGGGTGGTCTGGGAATAGTATGCCTAACCATAGGAAATACCAAAGCAATGCACATGGCAAATGAGACATGAAGAAACAGATAATTCGCTTAGAGTCGAGTAAAATTGGAGAACGATTGAGATGATAGATGGGTTCTCGAGGCAACCAGGTAAAATCTGATGGGAGTTGGATAAAGTATAAAAGTGGTTTGAACTAGTTTTCGTAACTCGATCGTGGTGACTTGTCTCTTTGACTAGTTGTAGTCTGGTGCTAACACTTGTAAAATCCCCTGAGGATGCCGTCTGCGAAGCCGGCGAAACATTTGGGAATGCGCTAAGTCCACGCTACGATGCTGGAAATTATCATGGCTATTATGGCAGAGAAATTCTGACAAGGTGTGTCCATCTAGATTACCTTGACAACACAACCAAGTTTTGAAAATGATGTTACATTACTTGTATTTAGCTTAAGGGGGTTGCGACCAAAATAGAGGCTACACCATCTTGTCCTTTATATCTGCGAATAAATGAAGTAGATTGCAAAGAGCATAGACATTTAGGATCAAATATCGTGGCACTCAAAAAAAGACAAAGAAACCAGAGGGGCCTGCGGCTCCTATTAAGCAGTGTGAGAAACGAGGGTATGGGATGGACTAATGCACCAGGAGAGAAGGGGGAGTTCAACTTTCTGTTCAGCAGAGTGTTGATCAAGGTATTTAGTTTAGTGCTCTGCCTAAGTGCTTGTATAGCATATCCAGACAAATCATAAGATGCCTCATTAAGTTGATTTAAAGCCGGCCACCTTTCTTGTCTTCGTATTTTGGTGAAATATCATTAAGAATGGTGTCCTGCTCTGACGATATACGTCACATGACGAACGAAAGCTCAGCAAGGATTCATCGGAGTCGCATGTCGGTACGCCGAGGACTTATTCGCACAAATCTACCATCACGGCTCCAAGGCAATCCCCCCACAGCTTAGGGTGAGGCAAACTTTCGTAACCCATCCACTCGCCTCTTCAAACGAAATGAAAGTTACTCCAACATCAATCTATTAAGGGAGTCTTGGAAAGCCAGTTTTCCTACTTAACCAGCAGTGTTTACGTCAACTAGATATTTTTCAATATTGCCAGAAAATTGCACCGAATAAGTCGCAAGATTCTCTAGGCTATCGCGAGAGCAATCCTGCAGACAAGCATACATCACTATCGTGCTCTAAGTTTATACTCCTCAGGTTACGACCAGACGAATGAAGGACTCTTTCAACTTAACCTTCAAGACAAGAATTATCCTTCCAATTATGTGTTAGCGATAAACACACTAATTGTCTGGAGTCACGCGAATTTGGGTGATGGTGCGGACTCGCACGCGAGAATGCCTGGATTTTCATTCTTCCGTTGTGTCCCACTCATTCTGCAGACGAGCGTACATGATGTAGCAGAAGCGGTACTGTGACAATGGGAAACCTAAAGAAGGGATTGACCATATCGGCGCTTGGGCCTGATGTTCGAGCCTTATGGAACCTTTTAAGGTTGCATGTGTGGCCGAACTGGACATGAACACATAGACTAGGTGAAGCTGACGAAAGGAGATAGATGCTGTTGGTGTCGAGACTATATTGTGTTTTATGAGGTATAGATTTGAGGACCTGGGGAAAAATGGAAGAAGTTGGGCTTAGAGGAACACTCCATGAGGTAGGAGGAAACAACTTAGCGCATTGAAACTACGTGAAAACAAGGGGAACCTTAATCTACCTCTCTACAGTCAGGCTGAACATCTGCTCGCATCACTGTGGTACAAAGAAGCTGTCATAGAGACATACTGGACGACTGAAGAGGCATCTTGAAAAGGAGTAACCAGTCTATGAAGTCTGTCTGTCTGTCGGTCCGAATGAACACTTAGCTAATCAAGTATTTTTATCCAAGGGACCCATATCAATGTCTTTACTCACCCCAACTTACCACCCTACACCGAATATTATCAAATTATTCGTCCTTCTCTTGATACATTTTAAATTTGGTTGAGACATAGCTACATGATGCACACATATGCACACGTGTACACATACACGCTGTTTATATGAGCATGTGTATTCGGTTATTACGAGACACATTTGGGGTATGATGAGGGAGGATTGCAGCAACATAACGAAGTAGACACAAACTGTCATACAAAAAACACTCATATCATTTTAACCTCTCTCACTTCCTGCCGGTCTGCCTATACGTGACAAATGCTGCCCTACGAGGAAACTAGCTTGTCTTGCTGAGTTAGACCAACCTGGGCTTAAACTGCCATGCTCTCAACGGTCATCCCGTGGGTCCAGCCACTGGAACTGACTGAGCTACAGCTGGCGTCCCTCGTAGTTTGGCTGCGCCAAACTGTGGAGTAATGGTGCTTCGATTTGTATGCAAAGAATCAGCTATCTATGCGCCATCACTACTTCGTCCATGCTGTTTACTCCACTCTGCAACCACTCAAGTTGAGGAATGTGCGAAGATGTCTCAGTCTCTCTTTTCCACTGAAATTTGCATTAGATGCCGAAGTCTAAGCGTCCCACTCATTCCAGTCCATTGCCTTTCTTTTATACAGTACTCACGGCTCGAAGCCTAATTATGATACTTCGTGTGTAATCAGTCGAATGCTTTCGACCCCCAACAATTTTCACAATATAACTGGCTGACCACAACTTGGAAACCAGTGGTGTCTTATTTTAGCATCATAAGTGGGTCTACGAGACCACCAATAAATCTGTATTCATCTTTTTTCCTTTAAAGTGATTAAGGAACGATAGTAGAATTTCGTCTTATTATCGTCTCTAAATCATATTTCCTGACTTTAGAATCAAGATAAACCTTTTCAAGCCATTAGCATGCTTACTTAAGAGTGAGTAGCGCCAGATGGATTGAGTGCTCCTTTGTGGCTTTTGCAAGGTTTAGCACAAAAGTATTCGGCTTCTGAGCCGAATAGGTAAGCTCCATCTGATAAGATTATGATAAGTCTTCTTTATACCGGTGAAAATTATCCCACTTATTGCCTAAACAGATTTATCTTGAGGGATTGATTGATCGTAGATTCGCTTTCTCCACCGTTGCCTAGGCAACTAAAAGGAAATACAATCTACATAGCCAACGAGTAACGGCACTCCATCAAGCTACTGAACTACTAATAAGTTTTATTGGTAACTCCTCATTGTGGACAAGACACAAGCAGTTCAGACGTAAACCTTGAATCAACACTTTGTAAGACTAATTTGCAAGAACAGTCGAAATTAAACGAAGGTAGAAAGATCAAGACGGTGTGGCCGTTTGTGTGGTCGCAGTGTCCTCTCCTTGTATAGAGGTTGTTTGACCTTGTTTTCGCAACTTGGTCAAATCGGTAGGAAGACTTAGAGGAACGCACCTAATCCGGAATCCATTGTATGCATGATCATTTCCAAACTCGGACCGTGGACGTAGTACATTCCCAGACGTTTCGCCGGCGTCGTAGTCGGCATCGTCAGTGAGTCTCGCCACTCTTAGCACTATAGTACAGCTTGTAAAAGAGACAAGTGAAGCCCATCCTTTTACAAACGTGTGCTAAACATTTGCGGTATTTCCAGTGAAGGAAATATGAAAAAATTGTATATCAAGGATATCTATTTACTAGCACAGGATAAGGAAAACTTATAATACCTGTTCATAAAGGCAAGAGACAAGACAGGTAGCAAGACCAAACAGCAAACAAACAATGAGCCTATAAGATGTATTCACCCTATTTCGTTTAAAGGGATGAAGGACTGGTAGTAGAATTTTCCGACAATTATATTAATAGAGCTGACGTTTCTATTTAAGTTCACATAGCCTTACTTTCCCAAAAGTTGTCCTCATCCAGGGTGGACTACAGTTTAGACCTCGCATCGGTCTTATCAACACCCACAGCGGGAGTCGAACCGTAACAGTGCAACATGTGAGCTTGACACGTCAACCACTCAGCCACATTGACACAAGTGCCTTTGGGTCACAGGGAAGATGTGAATTTCAAGAATGACCAGGCTTTATTCCATATCACATTATTTGCTGGGATTATCGATGAAGCAAACGTATTTTTGCTATAACAATCGACTGCATTACTTATTTTTCGTATAGTAGTCTCAAAACTCTGCTTATATACGAAAAACAATGAGCCCTTTCCACTCCACTCCCTTCATTTAGGGCCGCCTACTCGAGCTGTCATGTATGGCAATTTGGCACAATTACCCTGGCTTTGTAACTCAATGTGGAAGAATTCGTTCCGAGGTTAAATCTGAAGACCAAATATTTACCCCGCAAGTGAGGAATTATATCCAAGGGCATAATCGAGCCTTTCTATTACTACGTTGCTGACAGCTCAATTACAAGGTTCTGTCTGACCCCACTTATGTCTTCTCCAACTGTTTCAATATTTTGAAAGGGGAACGAATAAATTTATGTAATGTTCAATATGAGGAAGTTTCGAGATAATCATAAATCTTAAATAAGAAATTTCGTCAGCCAAAGATTCTTCTCATCTCGATTGCACAGCAGCTTCATTATCTCTCGCATCTCAGCGCTCTTGATGCTTTTCCTCCTGAAAAGGCTTCATTATCAACTTAAGAGTCACTCGCATGAGACCGGAGGGAAAATTCAATTTTGAGTCCATATTCAGATACAATATATGGTGTATCCTGGAGATTAATATGGGTTTATGTGTTCTCAACTCATCTCCATTAATGGAAGAATCGGTAATGCAGTGGCCTATGCAGATACTCTTCGACGCACCTAAAATTTTAGATACGTAAGTCATTCTTGTCCGGTTTCGATAATTCATTTGCAGAGTATATAATAACACTCGAGTAATACTCGAATTAGAGTTAAGTATCATCTTTCTGAGATAACCAGATGGGTATCCATCGACTGAAAACTTCTAAAAAGTCCTTTTCATTTTGTGTAAAAGGGTTAGATGGAATGACTTGATGGCATTCTGCTTGAGAAAAGAAAGAGCATTTTTTGTGAGATTCATCGTTGAGATCGTCGTAGTCTATGGACCAATGTACTCTATCTATGGTAATTAAGTGATCTTCCGTTCATTGTATGAATGATATCTTCAAAAGACATCAGAAATGGCAGATAGGTTCTATTTAGCGTCGGATAGTTTTTCGGGAGTTTCATCGAAACTCGCTTTGTCTTCGTTTATATTACGTACGTATAGTTTTTCCGTGCAAAGTTTATGGGAGAGACGCGAGGAAATAGGGGCTTCCGAGCTGACTTAAATGTGCATATAGTCAAAAGGGCTGAAGGGGCGTCAGAAAAATCGGGGATGGAGAATTCAGCATCAGTGGATATAGTTGAGTAGTGGTAATTCGGTAGCTAAAAGGTAGCCACTCGAATTAGTGTAAATTGAGGTCTTGTCAACTTTGGCTCCTTAACCTACATTTTTCCATTCGTATAAGCACATGCTTGCTCTCACATGCGCAAGTTCACACGCGCGCGCAAGGTCTGCATGCAAGCACAAGCGCGCACCAGACCACATAGTTTGCATGTGGACAATTTTTCAAGGGCTAGTGGATCATTGTATGTGCAGGAAATAAGCAAGCGGCCGACCCTCCAGTCCACACATACTGCCATAGAACTAACCGAACTCGAAGTCAAAGCGCCCTTTATCGCCAAGGCAGCGCTTTACACATACCAGGCAAACAAGGAAAGAACGAATTCATGTTCAGCGGAGCGAGGATGAGAAGTGTTGTGAGGTGGCGATAAAGCAGCCTCGAGTATGCCAAAGGGCTCTCACAACTTCTCTCAGGACAGCGATTGGCAAATAAGGATGGGGAGTTGTCTTTTGTTCGCATATGCACGTACGTGCACACAAAACCCTCCATGAATGCATTAACAGTGTTTATTTTTGGCATGATTTGGCCCAGCTGCTTTTCATGCTTTAGCCTAGGGTTGACATAGCATTGCTGGGGCTAATGAAGGTTTGTGGTGTCTGAAGCCTTGTCTACCATACCTTGTTCGCCTAGAAAAATGCGCAACACTCTGGAGCTCATGAGGAAGAAATGGCTGAATGCAACCTTTGTTTCCTTTCATTGCAACCATGGTCTTCGTAATCTCGTCAGCAGCAGTTTTTTTTGGCTGATTCATCTGCACTCAATCACAGAGTGCGGCCTCTTCTGAAAGGATTCGTCTATTGGTCAACAAAGAACTCGAACTGCATTTCATCGTCAGCTTGTGGTGGGCAGCTTTTGAAAAAAATCTGTTGGCCTGACAACACTTGCATATTTATGCAGCAATACAGCTACACCATGGCTTCTGTGATAATGGTATTATTGTCGATATCGAAGGTATGAAGACCAAGATGGTGAGGCCTTTTGTGTGGTCAAAGTCTCCTTTCGCTGTATAGAGGTTTTTTGACCTGGTTTTCGCAACTTGGTGGTATTGGTAGGAAGACTTAGAGGAACGCTCCTTATCCAGAGTCCATTGTATGCATAATCATTTCC
>CAAALY010000321.1:0-10765 GCA_900617795.1 Protopolystoma xenopodis
TAAGGTCACTTTTGTTTTTAAGTAAGTTAAGGAGCGATGAGTACTTCGAGCTCTCCAGAATAAGATGACACTTTTTCCTGAATCTGCTTTTGTTAGACTTCATTAAGATGCTTATGCTGATGCATTTTTCATGATACTCTACTTTGATTCCAGGGGGGAAATTACAGAGTCCTCGTCTCATGTCGCATGGCAGACGCCATTTTGCTAATGACATTGATTAGGAGAAACAAAAGCCTCATCTCTATTTGCTATATATAAATAAATAATCAAGTAATTATTTAGTCTCCTTTTTATTTAATTCATTTCTATGTTTGTCTATCGGTTCGTACACATGCGTATGTTGTGGTGACTGCTTGAACACACTCTTGTAAATTGACAAATAATGGTCTCATTCCTATTATTTTACTGACTTTTGTATGCCTGTTATCAAGAGCAAATGAGAGAGGCTGTCAAACTCGGCAGATTAGGGAATACCTTGAATGTAAGTAAGATGAGCCATGTGAGACTACTTGCCCTTGATTTTTAATTTGTAAGTAGGCTTTCAAGACTACCAGTAAACCAGATCTATGAGATTTATTCACTCTATTTCATTTAAGGTGATTAAAGATTGATAGTTGAATTTTCCTACAGTGATATGAGTAGACCTTACATTCCCATTGAATTTCACATATCTTTTATTTCCAAACGGTATTTTTATCTAGGGTAGGCCGATTTTCTAGTTGTCTTGAAAGCCTACTTACAAATGAAAAATAAGTAATGTAGTCGATTATCATAGCAAATATAACTTTCCTTCATCGACAATCCCACCACAGAATGTATTATGGGAAAATGTTTTGCCTTAATTGAGATTCACATCTGCTCTGTAACCATAGGGCATTCGTGGCAATATGGTGTAGTAGTTAACTTGTCAAGATTATACGCTGCACTGTTGTGGTTCGAGTCCCACTGGGGGTATGCTAGGTAGAAATTGCAGTCCACTCTGGATGAGAACAATATTTGGGAAGCAAGGCCATGTGAAATTCAATGGAGCAGTAAGGTCCACTCATATCATTGCAAGAAAATTCAACCACTAATCCTTCGTCAGCCTAAACAAACCAGGATCAACACTTCTCATATATTTGATTTCAAACTTTATGATTCGGAGGAGGCTATACCACCTAGAAATAAAACTTAACTATTCCCTTTGGCTATTGCTCAGTTTATTGTCACTCTTTCCAGATATCTTATTTCATTCAAAAATTCATCAACAAAACCGAATATGTTTTCGGTACTGCACCATCGTGGTGGTGCATTTCACCGGACTTAGTTGCTACTATTGTTGATGCGCTCTGTCCTGATTACTAAAAACGATCACGGAAGTTTTATAAAAGCACGCAAAAGGAAAAATATGTATTTACACAAGCAGAGATACATTTGAAAATTATTTTGCTTCATTAATTAATTTTTCCTATATGTATTGATCAGGCACGGATGAGCCGGCAACTTTTATTAATTCGTTAGTTTGATGTTGCTAGTAGAATGAGCTTCAGTCTTAGTTAGATCTGCCAATTATTATGATAGACGAAAGCTCATCACATTTACAACATGATAAACGGTGTATGTATTGAGGACTAATTTAGCTTAAACATTCAACTTTAATTAAGTTAAAGCATGGGCTTGGGGGAACTATCGTCGTCTTCTGGGAGGATCGACCCAAGAATCTCCTTATTACATACTTTCAAACGAAATTAATGTCAGCTAAGCGATTACAGTTTTATCAATGGAGAGTCAAAGGGTTTTTCATTGGCAATCAAGTCTTTATAATCTGTGAATATCGAAACATGATGGGTCAATTTGTCGAGACTATTCTACCACTTTCTAGGGGAACGCGACTTTTTTGGATATCTAGTCGGCTCATTCGAATTTCGTATCCTAAGAAGGTTTCATTTTTGGCTTTTTAATTTTTTTATTGGAGATTCTATTTGATTCATGGTTTAGCCTCACTTTTGCAAGTTTCCCGATTATAAGGCCATTTCATAGATTTCATTTCTTATCACAAAATTAGAGAGTTGTTATTTATTGCCAAGCCTCTACATATGCTTCCTGAGAATCTACCATTTTCCAAGGCCAGCTGATGATGTGTGAGGGTGTGCAGCGGTATGGCTTTTTTGTATACTTCTTTCTACAAGCATTGCTAACTTAGGAAGGCCATGTCTAGCCTATTATATTCATCTAGCTTCAATTTTATTGCTTATTAACTGTTAGACTTCGTAATGACCCTAACTATTTTCTTATACATTTGCAACAGCGTTCGGAAGACGGATATTGCTGAATATCTCTTAAGTATTCTTTCTTGTCCAGTTTGTGTTTTAGCTACTAATTTATTTCTGGATAAAAATTTGACTAGAGGGTCCACTCATATCATAAAGCAGTATTACATTTTGCACTACTCACTTATCTAGGTTCTGCATCCATCTTTAATATTCACTTCGGTCTGGGAAAAAAGGCTTTACTGTTGCTGATTTTTGGCAGCCGTTACTTTTATTAAATTCCATCCACCTAGCATAGACATGCATCACTTACTGTCTCTTGATCTGTGTCAAGGGTGAATAGCGCTACCATATTAATGACGTGGCCGTGTATAGATATGCAGATGTAATCTGACACAAGTTATAAAATGTGGACTAAGTCAAATCTCTTGCCTAAAGCGATAACTTAATTCTACTATTATGTTAGCAAAAAGGTTGAGTCGCAACTTTTTAAGTTTTTTCCATTGTACTTGAGAATACTTGTCTCCTACTTCATTATCAGCCTTTCTTGGCTGATATACGAACCTCCCATAAAGCACACCTGCACGAACCAAAATGCAAAGCAACAGATGTATTCTCTATAGCGCTACCTCCTTTGGTATTTACTCTCCGTCGTAAAACTCCATTTGACAGTAAGCATATCGATGAGTTTGCTTATCTCAGTGCACTCTTATCCGTGAACGCGCTGCAATTGTTTCAGTCAAATCTGCCTGCTACACGATGAGTGGTTTCCATGGCTAGTTTGAGTGTAATTCATAATGCCAGTATTCACTTCTGGACAATGGCGTGTAAGTAAACAGACTACACTTTTGCACCAGTCTCAGATCGTATTTCTCCAGCTCCATCTAGTTAGTCGACCTCCTTGCGCTCACTTCCCGTCCGACTGGGCGCTCGTGCTTTGTGCCCTGACAGACCTACTTTCAGTGAGATTGGCCCATAGTCTGCGCACACAGGGGAGAGCGGCGTGATTTTGAGCTGTGGTCTCTTGCGCCTTGGAGCTCTGTCTTTTCACTGTTGCAGCTCTTGCTATCAGTGCTCTCAAAACGCACAACTATTTTCAGGACTATTGGGTCGCACAGTCTAGCAACGACAGATGTAATGAGGTTGAGGGTTTGTGGATGCTACACCTTCAGCTCCTGCATAACCTCCATCATCATGTTTCGTTTTCATAATACCATTTGGTGATTCAACTGTCCTATAATGAGTAAGCGATTTCACATGCCGGCGTCCAATCAACCTGTTCATTCTTTCATAACTACTCACACTTTTTCTTCTTTGGCTTTTTGGTCGTTAGCTTGGTTACCTATCGATCTATCTTTCTGTTTTTCTTTCTCTTCTTTATTTCTTCCGCAGTATCCAAACCAATAGGGGTGGTTACTTTCAGTGTTTTAGGCCTATATTTATATTAGGACACTTTTTCCCTTCCTTTAGATGAGGGACACATTTATCCTCTTCTTCATTTTTACAATACCTCCTCTCATTAGCCTCATTAACCTTCAATACTAACGAGTTTTTAAAGTGCCCGCATAGATAATACTTAATAATATCAAACTTCGGCAGGTAGCCTTATGAAGTGATGATTATACTCTGAAATAAGTTAATCCTTAAAGCCTGCCATTTGAAAAGTGTGTAAATTGGATAACTCTTTATACAATTTATAATGGCCTAAATGCAATTAATTGCCTAAAATAGGTATTCCGATTTATTAAAGATGATGTTATTTGCAAAAGCTGGGAGCTTGTTTTCTGACGTCCTTAATGAACTTGAAGATGCCGCTCCTCAGATTATCAGGAGGGCAAATTAAGAAAACACCTCACTTCGGCCTGTGGAAAGACTAAGGTCAAGAATTAAATAGTTATTTGTCACTTTTAGCGATTAAGCATTTCTTATAAGCTAGAGATATGGATGCCATACGAATCGACTAAAAAAACAAGAGGGACAGATTTTCTGCTCCTCTTTGCTACCAATAATATTGATTTTTAGCCGAGGAGCATATATTATGTGTGTGTTGCTCATAGGATTGAATATGCTTTTACTCCATTAAACTGTGTAAGGCAAAGTAACAAAACCTTACCGTAGTTTTTTTTTCACTTTGCTGTGTTATGCTTTACTTTGCGTTATTACAATTTTAATTTTCCGAATTCGTATTTCTAATAATCTGGTTTCTCTTTAAATTTGGTTTATCGACAAAGTTCATACTCCTGAATATGGCCTAGTATATCTCTTGTTTACCAAATGTTATTTTTGCCTTTCTCATATTTTGGCATCATGTGCCACACCAGTGAAACCACTGTATGCCATCTTGTGATTTTGTGACAAGTTTGGGAAAAGTTTTAAGCTTGAAAGGTGTCATTTCAAGCCTTAGTAGGCTATCTTTCATATAAATTTTCTGTCAAAAAACTTTACACTATTTCTAAGTACCTGTACAGTTGAAAAAAGGCAGCACTATCTACTTGCTTTTCAAAATTTAATATAGAATAAGCATGCTTTAAATTTTATGTATAATTTCGTGTTTTACCTTTGACTTTCTTCATTACACTCATGCGTTTCATTTGAGTGATGCTTTTAATACTCTTACCATTGTTTTTATATTCTCAGTTGCTCGATCGGCTAGTAGTCATTTCGAGCAAGCCATCGGATACTTCCCGGTCACTACCTCTCTCCGCTCCTCTTCTTCTGGTGTAGAAAGTAGGCAGGAACCTTCTGAATACCTTCACTCTTCGTTTGGTCCTTCCTGTCTCTGGCAACCTTACTGCCAACCTCAACTCTTCGAGACCTCTAGACAATTCCCGAAGGTTTCGAGCAAAATATACGAAGAGGATTACGATACTAGTCACTACGAGAACGCAAGAGAAGGAAGTGACAAATTCAGTAAATATAGTTACGTTCCACGGACAAGCCAATTTGAAGAAAGAGGTGACGAAACTATAAGACTCCTTAATCTTCCCTTTGCTGCGGCTGGACCTGATAGCCGCAACGAGCCAGCACTTTACAAAGATCCAGGTTGGCCCCACTTAGCACGTCTCCGAGCATCCACCACTTGTTCTCAGCCCATCCAGGCTCCCCTCGCTGATTACGACTCTATTGATGGTGCCTCCCTAGACACTAGAGTTGACTTCCCTTGGCTAATCGCCTCGGAAACTGGCGATTTACTTACTCAGAAAGTTGGTGTTGCTGTTATCTCCTTATTCTTTAATCCTTTTACTTTTGTTTTACATTGAAATGCTAACAAAGGAGATTCATCAATTAATCTTAATAAAACACTAAGATTTAATTCTTTATGATCTGCATGGTTGGTTGTTGTGTATCTAGTAGTCTTCAAAACACCGTAGTATGATCCAGATTAATTCTCAGTAAGCCTTTGCCCGTTGAGCATTTTAGTCACTCTAGGTTGTATAAAACGATTAAGGACTAATAATTAAATTTTCTCACAGTGATCTGAATAAGCCCCAGATTTCCAGTGAGCTTCATTTAGCATTGCTTCCCAAGAGGCATTCTTATCTAGTGTGTACTACAGTTGTTACTTCGCAGGTCTTCGTCACCTTTAATGACAGGATGGATGAATGCTAAAGATGTACTGATAATCCTTAAAACCTATATTCACTAAATATAAATTTAATCTGTCGTGTCTTCACGAGGCAATACTTATATAAATCTTTAAATGTGGTGTAATTATGGCAGGGAATGGAGTAAAAAACTAGTATCATATCGCGATTTCAATTTGTATCTTAACTTGGTTGCGTGGTTGACTTTTTGACACAAAGTATGTTTCCCATTCATTTTTACTCATTTCTTTAATATGTTGTATTGACCACTTCTATTTAAGGTTAATCTTTAATTGTGCTATTGAATGCGGATTTATCTTACCTAGCAGAGCTTTATTATTGTATTTTTTCTTCGGTTTTAACCATGTCCTCAAGAGCTGAACGGTTTCTTTCGTCGCCAACACGATACTTTTGATACTGTAAAGTAGAATAAATGACCGCTTGCAGCAATTAGTTAAAAATTGCCTTGGTGCTCTACCAAATCGTCACTATCAAGATACAGGATCTTCTTTTTGTCTCAGGGAACTTTAATGCCAAGAGTAACTAGGACTAAGTTGTCGCTCAGCCCAACCCAGCCAGGCCTCTTTTTTCAGGTAGTTCGAAGTGAATTCCACATACTTTGGGCGTCGGGTTTTTAGCCTAATTTTAGGTTAGTTGGTTTATTTTGTGTTAGCAAGGATTCGGGCGCTTTGGTTGCTTTACAAATATGTTTAAACTTTGCTCACAAAAGTAAGTATCTAGAATGGTCACCCATTCATATTTCTTATCTTCTCGTATTTACTCTCCTGAGATTATCGTACTATTCTATGGTTTATCAACCCAGATAAACACTTTTATGTGATAGGAGTCAGCATAAGGGTCTCAATAAATATAAATTACATCAAAGATAACCCCTCTATTGGGCTAAATCTGAACTTATATAATTCTTTTTTATGAAGCATAGTGTTGTACTTTAGCTAAAATTCCCAATTAAAGACTAGATTCTTAATATATTTGGAGCCTCTAGCAACTCAGAACCATTCCAAATCGAGCCAATATGCCAATAAATTAATGCTGGCATACCTTTCACTTTGCTTGAGGAGGTGGGTGGAAGGGATTCGTAGATTGGCTTCACCGGATATCGAAAGGGGGTTGCCTTGGACTTTTCTCTGTTGAATTATACGAAGAGGTCCTCGACTCATCGTTCTACGACCCCAATATCTCCGTGCTGATCTTTCGTCCGTCATGTGACGCACATCGTCAGAGCCAGAAACCCTTATTCACGAACAATCACCAAAAACAATAAACCAAGAAAAATGGTCAGTATAGATCGTATTTACTTCTTATACCTCACTTTGCGATCTTAATGAGGCATTGCATGATTAGATTGGCTGTTTTATGTATGTCCTATATGCATGTAAGCGGGTCAAAGTGATGCAGGAAGAGGACCGGATGTGATCACAACTTTTGTGTATGCAAATAAACTAGCATATGATCCTGTAGTCTGTGTTTTGTTAGAGCTTCTTTGATGCGTGTTTGTGTGTGTATGTAATGCAATTTAGGTCCAAAACCAAACTTTAGCCTAGTCAAGTCTTCTCCTTTTACAGTGGCATTTCCTGTTCACTTTCCTTTACTCTCTCTCTCTCTCTCTCTTTATTTCTTCTTCTAATTCCATTCAGCAGCCAGAGTTAATTCTTGCTTAGTTGTATACATTTGTTCCTCTTATTCGGGATTTTCTTTGTTTTCTTAATTTCAATCGACTCCCTGTTCTTCTGTTTAGTAGTTGAGGTCCCCATATCCGGCAAAACGTTTGGATTTAGACAACTGTATATGGTTTTCTGTAGTGGCCAGAGGTTCTGCCACCTTAGATTTCTGAATCCATAAACCTGGGAAGCACCTTCTATGTTCTGATAGCCTCTTATGTATGGATAGGCAAATCTCCTCCACATAAACACTACCTTACAACAACCTAATCTGCAGATTGCGTCTGAAAATTCTCTAAACGAAAGCATGGCCCAGAAAAGCGTGATTGCTTCTTTATACATTGTTTTGATGCTCCATTTCCATTTCACCTATCATTCTTGAAAGCTTGCAGGATGGCAACATTAGGAACCTGGACGAAGTAAGAATTATCTCTGGCTGCTGAATAGAATTAGAGGAAGAGAGAAAGAAAGAGTGAGAGTGAGAGAGAGAGAGAAGCTGAAAGTGAACTAGAAGAGCCACTTTCTAAGAGGAGAAGACTTGACTGAACTAAGGTCTGATTTTAGACCTAAATTGTGTTGCATATACACACAATCACGCATCAAAGAAGCTCTAACAAGACTCAGGACAACAGGATCATACGCTAGATTATTTACATACATAAAAGTTGTGATCACATCCGATCCTCTTCGTGCATCACTTTGACCCGCTTACATGCATATAGGACAAGCATAAAATAGCCAACCAAATCATGAAATGCCTCATTAAGATAGCAAATTGAGGTATAAGAAATAAGTAGGATCTAAGCTGACCACCTTTCTTAGTATATTATTTTGGGTGAGTCTTCGTGAATAATCATTTCTGACTCTGACGATGTCCGTCACATGACGGACGAAAGATCAGCACGGAGTCATTGGGGTCTGTATCCGATGAGGCCAATCTACGAATTCCTTCCACCCACTTTCTCAAAGGAAATGAAAGTTATGTCAGTATCAATCTAAAAATGAATTCCTCGAAACGTAGCTTCTCTTCATATTCTTGATCTAGTGTTTTTACGTGGGACTTTTGCAAGAATGAGTTCCAGCTCTGATGATGTACATCAGATGATGGACGTAATCTCAGCCCGTTTTCCCCCTAACAAGCGGGAATTTCTCGTGGACTTTGTCAACCTGAAGATCGTATTAAAGCTAAACGGCTGCAGTGCATTAGGAATCAGCCCTCCTTTTCTGGTTAGATCGACCTTCGAATGCCTTTTTCCTACGCTTTCATACGAAATGAAAGTTACCCCAGAGAGTGAGATGATTAACCAATGAGCGAATGGCGTTTCGGGACCGAGTTGTATATCTATTATCGCTAAGTTAAGACGATTTGATTTTTTATTCGATCTTTCTTTTTGCCACGAACCCCGATAGTGTGTTCTCATTCAGGGCTCTGATCTTTATTTCTAATAAGCTGAACAAAGTAACTATGAGTTAATATTTATGAGTTCTACTATACCTCCAATATGTATAAGTATATACGATTTTCATGGTTCTTTAACCAATGTTACCTTGACTCTTTATGGATTTTTTTTGTTTTCACAAAAGTATTCACCTATTTAGCACTATTCAAATATTTCACACAAGAATTTATTCATTAATATTCTTTTGCATATCTGCACACAAGGGAATACAAATAATTCTTACTCATTCGTACGCGCATTTCCACCCATATTGACTTACTATGGCGAACCAATCCTTTGAACTTTTTCCTGATTGTCTGTTTCATATCCCAACTTGTGTCATCCGCACAGGCCTCTTCTAAATTGGCTCCAGCCCTCTTATTTCCAGCTGATCAGCCCACTTACTTGGCCAAGCTCAATCCTGTATTGAAGGGCCCTGTTGATTCTGGATTTAACTTGGCCGAAGCAACAAGGCCGCTTGACAGGACGCTATTTTACTGCCAACAGACTGGAAATAGCTGTATTCGACCTTCTAATACCGTCACACTCGATAACAATAACGCTACCAGACAAACAGAATATATAGACGACGTCATGGGGCTTCACAAAACAGTTGAGTCGAATTCAAAAAATCCACGGCTTAACCATCCAATGCATCGACCGTTGTCATGGTTCGCTGGGCATGGATGTCTCTTCCGGTTGGCAGTCGATATTGTCCTGCTAGGCACTGCTGCTATTGTCATCTTGATCGTCATCTTTGCCATCAGCTGTTCCGTGCCTTTCATGGTAAGTGCGTATTGATCACTAAACTTTCAGCATCTTGTGTTCCAGCGTCCATGTGCTCTTGAATTTCCAGCTATGTTACCACTTTAATTTTCTAATATTCATTCTCATATTTTCATGCATTGATATTCCTACTTACTTTGTAGCCTGCATCATTTACTTTCTGTAATATTTATATGCATCTATAAATCTCTTAAATGATAAATACGACTCCCACTACACAGGGTTAAAAAGGAATATTTAATTAGGTGAGGACTTGAAGCAGAAGACTGCTTAAAGGATCTGTACGACTTCTTTCAATTTCGAACTCAGTAACCAAAAAATCTATTTCGCTTACCCACCTTACAAGTCTAGCGAGTAAAAAGCCTGTCTCAATCAGGAATGCAGCAACATAAGTGCTAATCCTCTCTTGATTTGTCATGTAATAGTGAATAAAAATAACTCTGCCTTGAGCCGTCGTCAGCGTAAAAGATAAAGACTAACTGTTGAGTGCATGCGTAGTTTTGTTCAATTCACTTCCATATAGAGTGAAAGCCTGTGATAGAGACTTTCGAACGTCGTTGTCACCAGAGGACCATTACTGATTCCTCATGGACAGATAACTTTTGGCTTTGCTGAAACGCTCTGGTCGACGCTGTTCTCACTTGAATTTCCCTCTATTCCTGTTAAAACGTGCTAAGCTTTTTCTTGTCATACGGTGGACATCATCAGAGTAGGGTATCATTCTCTAAACTAATTCCAACTGAGTCAATAAGACTCACCAGCTCATCCACACATGTCGTATGCACACTCTTAATTTAGGAAGCTCCATAAAGTATATAGTGATTTAATTAGTTCATGTAATGTCTTGATCAAGATGCATGCATTTTTATCTTCTTGTGTGTGAATATATGAGTTCATATGTACGTTAAAATATAAAACCAGCAATAATAAGAAGTGGGTTGACCTAGTTTTCGCTACTTGGTCTTGTTGTCAGGGCGACTTGGTAGAACGCACCTAGTCCGAAGTCGTCTGCCATAGTAGTTGTC
>CAAALY010000322.1:0-10764 GCA_900617795.1 Protopolystoma xenopodis
GATTGATTTCAATATTTATTCGACAATGGAGATGAATGTAAACAATACTTTACCCTTTTAGATGTCTTATCGATCTGAACAATTGATAAGTGAGGCAGATATATCTAAAGTAAGCCAACGCATGTTGGCTTTATACTTAAATTATTCTATAATCATAGTTACATAACAAAGGTTTTGAGTTTTGAAATCTATGATTATTGAGTTCATAAGACTAGCCGATAATGATTATTCAACCAATAAACTATATCAGCTTAAAATAATATTTCTTGAGAAAAACTATCTCCTAGGTATGATTAAAAATAACATAAGATAAATAAAGAATATTTTTTTGAATGCATAAATAAGGCGACGCAAAAAGTCTTTTCTTGTCTTGGTTATAATGCTAGTCAATTATTTGTAGATTTAGCTCAGTTTTTCTCTCTCAACATGAGACCAAAGACAAAAAATTGGCTTATAAACAAAACCAAATTTCTGTCCGATCTCGCGCAATCGGAGTGATGGTTATACCTTATATGTGGAAATGGAAAAATAAGTGTCATGAATACCTTTATAGCAAAAACACACGTTTTTTTAATGTCCGAATTACTTTTGAGACTTCAATACGCGTTTCCTGAATAAGCAAACATAAACAGGCATTTAGAAATACAGAGACAGACATACTTGCACGCATCAAAGTTGAAATAAGACCTTAACTAACCGAATGATTTTATACCCGATAAAAAAGGCCAAACGTAAAGTATATAAACCAAATTTTAGGCATTTGCTAGTAAATTTTCTTGACTCCTTGGCTTTAATTTTGTAGTGACGATGATAGTTTGATCTAATAATCTTCGTTATATTACATACCAGAGCTGAGCATCTTTTCACCGAAATAAATAGCGATTAACTAGGAAACAGTGTCAGCATCAATATTCAAGTAAAGCCAATCGACAGCAAATCAAGCTGAATTCGCTAGCTTCTTTTGGTGGATCCTACTTTCAAATAACTTCACCAAACACTTTCACTCGAAATGGAAGTAAGCTTAATAATTATAAACCAAGAGATTTCTCGAAACCCAACATTTCTTTGTAAGTATATTTTAGCGAGAAACAATGATTAGCTCATAATATAGCAAGAAATCTAGCAAATAGATATTTTATTGGGTCTCTAATCTAAAATGTATTAGATTCGATACCTTGTTCTTATAGGATAATTGTATGCCAGTTTAAAAATTTAAATTTTTGAAAGGAAAGAATCAGGAATATTTGATATTATTCATTATTTTCCATTTTGAGACTAAGATAAATATACTTTAAATGATTATTTTGATATCTAAAATTATTTTTAAATCATGAAATATTTGATCCGCACAATTATTCAAAAGATTAATAGATAGATTTAATATAAATGATTTAATATAGACTTTTAAAGCATATATTTTAATTTCCAATTTATGCGAATAATGCAGAATCAATTTTTTTTTATTGAGTT
Source organism: Protopolystoma xenopodis (assembly GCA_900617795.1). NCBI lineage: Eukaryota > Metazoa > Platyhelminthes > Monogenea > Polystomatidea > Polystomatidae > Protopolystoma > Protopolystoma xenopodis. The sequence continues at coordinate 1,471 of CAAALY010000322.1, forward strand.
ATAACTACTTAATTTTCATTTGCACATTTATCTTTTAAATTGATTTAAAAAAATTAATCTGCATGAAACACTAAATTTTCATAGTTTATTCTACTTGCCTAGGTTATTCTTAAATTTTCTACTTAATTGAACACCAATCTCATTTACATAACCTAGTGTTCATTCCATAAGTTTATATAGATATTATTTCAATACACTTATAATCAAATCCGTTTAAAGCAAACATTCATATTTTCAGCACCCTAGGATACAAATGTAATGATGCTGTTCAAAATAGAAAATATACCGAAAGAATTTTAAATAGGTGTAGTCCTTGCAGTTTCAGGTAGAAACAGTTAGTTAAATAACAGTTTAGCTACAATAAATAATAGAAACTATTACTTTTACTAATCTACTTGTAAGTAATTTGTAAAAGTAAATGCCATTAAGTAAATTTTTTAAAAATAACTGTGAGAAGGATGATGATAAAGAAATCCCTATTTTGAAGCTTAATTTATAATATTTTTATTCCTCAGATAATTGTTATACTTCTTACAAATTGCGTCAGTGATAGGTTTGAAGCCTTGATATATCTTTCTTGCTTAAAAGTTGAAATCTATTAATATTTTTTACTTGCCGTTTAAATTTTCATACATCTACTCGTTGCTTTGACATTTGTTATTTGTTTTATGTCATTCTCATAAATTCTTATTTCAGTCCATTTCTTATATTACTTTTCAACAAATATATAATGTTAATCTGCAAATTGACATTCGAATTTGTTTATTTAAATATATAAGAATATTCCTCAAGTAATTCAAATGCTTCTATCAGCGCACTTTGATTTGATATATAGATCTTCCAGACAATCTTTGGTTAGGAATGCTTCTAAAGGCAGTATAATAATACACTAAATTTTAAACACTAACTTATTAATAAAAAGTTGATGCTATGCATCGTTAGTAGAGAAAACTGCCATATCAAATTGGTTTCAAATTCACCTGTAAAAATTTAATAAATTGATTGCTTGATAAATTATTTCGAACGACATTTAACAATTGTTTGTGTTAAAAAAATTTGTTATTGCTGTGATTTTTAGAATATATGCGACAAAAGGTGCAATAGAAATATTACTTATTATCCTCATATTTAATAGATATGAGGTGGTGTTTATTTTTGTGCTAAAATAAACACACATTTGTCTGGTAATATGAATAATTACGTAATTATTCATTTGTGTTAAATTTCTGAATAAGAGATGGTATGTACAATTTCAAACATGTTGAATATAGTAAAATATTACTGAATAACTAATTTTGCGAACTATTCTTGTCTTCCGAACATTATGTAGAATTTGAAAATTTTTGCAAAAGTATACTTAAAGAAAGTATAGAAAAATTACATGAACAGATTAGAACCAAAGAAAGGACCAGACTATATATTTTTTGGCTATTTTTGCATAAAATAATATATAAAAATGCAAAAATTAGCAGACGCTTTACCGGATTTAATGGATAAGAACTATAGATTACGATATTATAATAAATAAAGGAATTTAGACATCAAAATTAGCCAATGGAATCGTCTCTTACAAAAATAAAATCCCTATTTTGATAAGTACAGATGCTAAGGTTTTGCTTGTCTCTTAAAAGATTTTACCCATTGAATTTGCATATTAGCATAACCATGCTATAAATATATTTGTTTCGGTAATTAACTTAACGGACAAGCTGCCAGAAGTATCTAATTATATCATATAAATAAAAGTGATCCCTTGTTTTTATGAAGTAATTAATCCAAAGAAGTCGTACGATATGAAAAATTTTTTGATCTTTCAATGAATGAGAATAATACGGTGTCCATTGTTTTGTATCGGGGTAGAATTACTTAATTTATATTAGCATATTCAACTTGTATATTTTTCAATATAAAATGTAATCTGCCTGAGGCACTAATCATTGCTACTTTATTAACTTGCCTTGGTTTTTCTGAAATTTACTTCTTAATTTTACGATTATTTAGACAAATTCACACTAATTTAAATAAACTATTCTTCATTACATAAATTTATATAAATATGATTTTAATACATCTATTAAATAAGTCGTTTGCAGCAAACATTTATATATTTTATTCTACCGAATCAAATTAAAATATTTTTAGTTATTTTTGATACAAAGAATGAAAAGTTACTCAAATAACTGTTCAACTACAATAAATGATATAGCATATTTCCTTTCTAATTTACTAAATTGTAATTTGTAAAATTTAATGTAAGGTTACACAGCTTATGCTTAAAATAAGCATGATGAGTTAGAAATGCTCATTTTGAAGCTAAAGGTATAATAATTTAACTACTCAGATAATTGTTATACTTTCAATAAATTACGTTAATTATAGGTTTGAACCCTGATATATTTTTCTTGCTCAAATAAAAAATATATTAATATTTTTAACTTGCTGCTGAAATATTCTTACATTAACTGGTTACTTTAACCTTTGTTATGCATTTGTTTTGTTCATTGTTTATATCACGTTTCATCGAATTATTTTGTAAATTTACATTTGAATTTGAGTATGTGAATATATAAGTAAATTCCTTTGCTAATTTGTATGCATATTTCAGCGCACATATGGTTTTAAAGGGAGTATAATATTACTTAAAATTTTAAAATCTTACTTATTAATAAACAGCTAAATCTACACTTAAAGATATGAAGACCAAGATGTTGTGGCCTCTGTTAGGGTCGCAGTCTCCTTTTGAATTATAGAAGTTGTTTAACCTCGTTGTCACAACTTGGTGTTGTGTTCAGGGAGACTTTGTAGAACGCATCGAGTCTGAAGTCGTCTGCCATAGTAGTTTTCTGGATTTTTAACATCTTCCAGTGGACTAAATACATTATCAAACGTTTCGCTGGTCTCGGATTTGGCATCATTAGTGAGCATTGCTATTCTCGGCACCAGGATACAAACTCGTCAAAGAGACAGATAAAGTCAAGTTCTCCACAACTGTTTTGCTGAAAACGGTTACACTATCACTCCTTCTTCTCTCCTGGTCTATCTATCTACTCTTTACCCTCTTATCGAACTGCAGCCCTATCACAACTTCTCACTTGTTTATATTCCAATCGTCAAAGTGTGTGTACTTTTGTGGGAAATGGGTGTGGCCTCATCACACTTGCTATTTACCCCCCCTATCTTTCGATGGACTTATCCAACTCGTGCCTCCAATCTAGATCCTTTCATTCTCTCGTAGATCCGTTGCTTATCTTTCTGGTTAGCCGATTTAAGTCGGGTTCAGTCCCTCTGTGCATTTTACTCCTGGCGATATTTCTCAATGCTCTAGAAGCGCATACACTGCCGCCTTCCTGAGCAAGCTCTTAAGCTTTGAATCCCATGCTGACAGATATTACGCCTTCCCTACACTGGTCGTTTCCTTGATTAAACAACTGTTATCTTAGCAAAATGTGGCTGCCTATCTCTGGTCACATGCGTCATCTCAAGTGGATTTATAGTGCATTTTATACAGAACCCCAATTTTAATCTTTATCCGTCTGCTTCGCTGCCTAAATGCCAGGCCCCCTAAGTTGTACTTGTATTTTAAAATGGCCCTCACTCATTGACAACGTCTTCGCTTAATTGCCGAATTCCTTTGCTTCCCACTTTCGTCATCACAATCATTTTTTCTTTAATTAGCGGCACATCCCTTCTCCAGGCGTATCCTTTTTTGCTGGTCTTGCTCTATTGTTCTCTTCAATTTTGCTTAGGAAGTAAGCAAGGTTGTCGCTAGCGCTATCTTCCTCCATTATCCTGTTCATTTCATTAGATTTGTATCCCCAAGAATATTAATGGCGTCCCTAATCTTCACTTCCCTGTGTTGTCACCATATAGAGCTTTCATTTCTGTTGCTTTACAATTGATCTTGTCTTCAGTCCGTGCGATGGGTTTCGCTAGTTCTGATCTTTTAGTGTCAATTTTCCTGCTGAGTCTCAGATGTTCCTTGATATGTGTGCTAATTTCTCTCCCTGTTTCGCCAATATATTTCTGTCCAAAGCCGCCTCATGATATAAAGTAAACTTCAAATAAGTGGAATTTCTCTAACCATTCATGTTGCGTTGGTAGACTTGTGAAAAGTGTTGATTTCTCCTTATGACCACCTGAATATTCATACTAACTTCCACTTACTTATTAGATAAAGCCTTTATGTTAATTGCACATGTATAAAATTTAATTAATTGATATCGTGATAAAATATCTCAAACTATATTTGTCAATTGTGTCTAAATACAATTACTATTGCTAGTAAATTAAGTAAAGTATTGAGATTACTAAAAGGTCGAATGGGACAAGTTCTTATTCTGATTTATATTTAAGCTCAAATAAATACGTAAAGCTTACCTATTTTGTCTATTAAAATGAATATTTACGTAATTTTATCATTTGTGATATTTCTTTGCATTAGGAGATGCTTTGTACTATTTCCAACTCCGTGAATCTAGTGTAGGATTACGAAATTATATATATTCGGTAATTAAGCTTACGGAATAAACTATTTTCGAAATAATTTTTTGAAATACTTGTCTCCCAAAAAAATTGTAGAATTTGAAAATGTTGTCAGATATTAAATGAATTTTCTTGGCAAATATATTGACGATATTTCTATTTGAATATCTATCGTATAAAAATTTTACTTTAAGTGAACAAATATAATTCATTTGATTAGGCCAAAACTAAGTATATTTTGTTGTACTTACCCTTATTTTAAGTAATTGTCTTAGTTAAAGCATTTAGAAGTTTGTTCCAACAGAAGATGAAGGCGGATTCTTCTTGACCAGCTATCGATAGGCTTCACTGCAAGATACATGCGGACGCTGTATCTGATGCATCTCTTTAGATTTCAGTAAAAAGATTACAAGCTTTCGTCCATCATATGACGAAAATCATCAGAACAAGGGATCATCTTTATAAAAAAATAAAGCTGAGTCAAGAAAACTCACTGACAAATCCCTACAAATGTGGTATATATCCTCTACATCTGGCTTCTTTGAAACATCCAGTGATGCCAATCTACAGCTGGTCAAGAGGAATTCGCCGTTGTCTATTGGTGAAACCGACGTTCCAATATCGTCAACTACCACTTCCTCTCGAAATCGAACTAAGCTCAATAATTATAGAAAAAGTGATTCCTTGTAACCCAACTTTATTTTGCATATATTATTTAAGTATGGTATAAATTCTTATCAATATTTTTCTGGCTATACATAAATTAAGCAATAAAAATCTTGACAAGTCAACAGTATAAGATTTTAAAAAAATTTAAATTAAACATAATGTAGTTCCTAGATTTTGCATTCTTCGTAGACGTTGAGATTTACTTATTTCATTTAATACGAAACTAGAACATGTATCATGTGGTTTGTTCAGATTAGACTCAAAGAAATTATAGGCAAATTACATGACCTGATTAGAATCAAAAAAAGGACAGGAAAATTCCTTACTAAGTTATGTTCTTAAGGAAAGTTTATCAATTCGCAGAAAATAGTTGACGGTATAGGGAAGGATGGATATAATTCATATATCCCGACATTATAAAAAATCATAAAATTTAGGCCTTAGTATCAGCCAAAGGTCAAAGATTATTAAACAAGATATTTGTCAAAACTCAACTTAACTTTGCAAGCATATTTTAACAAGAAACCATGATAAGTCTATAAGATAGCAAGAAATCTAGCAAATAGAGATTTTATTTAGTATGTATCTAAAATGTTTTTAATTTAATAATTTGTTCTTATACGATAATCGTATGCTATTTTTAAATAAAAAAATTTGAAAGGAAACAATCAGCAATATTGGATATTATTAAATTATTTGATCAGAAAAATGAATAAATGAAATGATTTGGCTTAAAATGATGTTTTTAGAGAATACATATCCTATAGGCTTGATAAAAAATATAATTATAACTTTTATCATGTTTTGTTTTTGTCTTCGTTCATTCTCTATAAAAGGATAGATGAAGAAGTTATTAGTAAGAAATGGAAACCGTCTTGAGTAAAGCAACGACAATTTCCTTAGTTAGGCCTATATTTAAATATTTGGCAAAACTCATCTTTACGTTGCAAGCATATTTTAGGAAAAATTATGAGAAGCTAATAAGATAGCACGAAATCTAGCAAATGAAGATTTTATTTAGTAGGTATTTAGAATATGTTTGATTCGATAATTTGTTCTTATACGATAATTGCAATAAATCAGTAATATTAAATATTATTAAATTATTTGATCAGTAAAATTATTCAACGATTAACAGTTATATTACTGATTACTCCTTATTTAGGTCGTAATAAAAAAATAAGCAAATAAATAAAATTTCAAAAATAATTTTGTTTTCTAGATAAATTTAATATTACTGATTTTATATACATAGCAAAATGATTTATTTTAATTTAAAATTAATGAGAGTAATGCAGAGTCAATTTTTTGGTATCAAGGTATACCTACCTAATTTGCATACGCATTTTTATCTAGTTAATTATAATTAATTTGTTAATATGCATAAAGTAATGAAATACTTCCGCTTAAAAAAATATCTCTTAAGAAAAACCTTCCTCTAGGCTTGATAACAAAAAGATAATAAGATTATTTTTCATGTGAAAAATTATTAATAAGGAATGCGATAGGTTTTAAGGAAAACAACGACAATTTCCTCATTTATGTCTACATTTAGATATTTGACGAAACTAAACTTTACTTAGAAAGCCTATTTTAACGAGAAACTATAAAAAGTTTATAAAATAGCACGAAATCTAGCAAACAAAGGATTTATTCAGTAGGTATCTATAAGATGTTTGATTTGATAACTTGTTCTTACACAAAAATTGTATGCTATTTTGAAAATTAAAAATTTTGAAAGAAAACAATCAGCAATATTTAATATTATTAAATTATTTATCAAAAAAACTATTTAATGATTAACAGATATATTAATTATTAACTCTTATTTAGGTCGTGGTAAGGAAAAATAAGCAAATAAATAAAAATTTTAAAAATAATTTTGTTTTCTAGATACATTTAATATTACTGACTTTATATACTGAGTAAAATGATTTATTTTTATTTCCGATTTATGAGAGTAATCCAAAGTCAAGGTTTTGGTATCGAGGTATATCTACTTAATTTGAATTCGCATGTTTAATGAGTCTATTATAATTAATATGGTAATTTGTTTGATGTAATCAAATGAATTGGCCTTAAATAATATTTCTTGAGAATAACTATTATATAGCCTTGATTAAAAAATATAATTATAACTTTTCTTATGTTTTGTGTTTGCCCTTATTCCTACCCTATAAAGGGATAGGTAAAATGTTATAAGTGAAGAATGGAAATGGTCTTGAGGAAAACAAAGACATTTTTTAAAATTAGGCAAACATTTAGATATTTTTCGTGAATAAACTTTACGTTTCAAATAAATTTAAACAAAAAATCATGATAAGATTATATGATATCACGAAATCTAGCAAATACATATTTTATTTTATATGTCTATAAAATGTGTTAGATTCGATACTTTTTTCTTATACGATAATTTAAGGGTATTTTGAAAATAAAAAAATTTTAAAGGAAAAAATCAGCAATATTGGATATTATTAAATTATTTGATCATACAAATAATTCAACGATTAACAGTTATATTAATGATTAACTGTTATTTAGGTCGTGGTAAGGAAAAATAAGCAATAAATAAAAACTTCAAAAATAATTTTTTTTCTAGATACATTTAATAATACTGATTATATATACAGAGTAAAATGATTTATTTTAATTTCCAATTTATTAGAGTATTGCAGAGTAAATGGTTCGGTATTGAGGTTAACCTACTTAATTTGAATTCGCATGTTTAACTAGTATATTATAATTGATATGGTAATTTGCTTAATGTAACGAAATGATTCGGCTTGAAAAAATATTTTTTTAAAAATAACTATCCTCTAGGCTTAATAAAAAAAATATAATTAGACCTTTTTGCATGATTTGTTTTGCCTTTGTTCATTCTGCAAAAAAAGATAGATGAAAAACTTATAAGTAAGGAATGCAAAAGTTCTTAAGGAAAACGACGTCAATTTCCTTAGTTATGTCTACAGTTAGATATTTGTCGAAACCTAACTTTAATTATCAAGCATATTTTAAAGCGTAACTATAATAAGCTTATAAGACAGCACAAAATCTAGCAAATAGAGATTATTTTCAGTAGATATCTAAAATAGGTTTGATTAAATACAATGTTCTTACACAAAAATTGTATGCTATTTTTTAAATTAAAAATTTTTAAAGAAAATAATCAGCATTATTTGATATTATTAAATTATTTATCAGGAAAACTATTAAACGATTAACAGTTATATTTATAATTTACTCTTATTTAGGTCGTGGTAAGAAAAAATATGCAACGAAATAAAAAAATTCGAAAGTTTTTTTTGTTTTTAAACACATTTAATATTACTGATTTTATATAGAGAGTAAAATGATTTATTTTTATTTCCAATATATGAGAGTTATGCAGAGTGAAGGTTTTGGTATCGAGATATTCCTACTTAATTTGAATTCGCATGTTTAACTAGTATATTATAATTAATATGTTAATATGACTAAATTATTGAAATGATTTGGCTTAAGAATAACTATCCTCTAGGCTTGATAAAAAAATATAAGACCTTTTTTCATGTTTCGTCTTTGTCTTTGTTTAGTGTGAAAAAAAGGATAGGTGAAAAATTCTAAGTAGGGAATGCAAAATGTCTCAGGGCAAACAACATCAATTTCCCTTGTTATGTCTACATTTTGATATTTTTCGAAACTTAACTTTACTTAGCAATCATATTTTAACAAGAAACTATGATAAGCTTATAAGATAGCACGAAATCTACCAAATAGAGATTTTATTTAGTAGGTCTCTAAAATGTGTTTGATTTTATACTTTGTTCTTACACAAAAATTGTATGCTATTTTGTAAATTAAAAATATTGAAAGGAAATAATCAGCAATATTTGATATTATTAAATTGTTTATGTTATATTAATTACAGGTATATTATATTACAGTTATATTAATGATTAACTCTTATTTAGGTCATGGTAAGAAAAAAAAGCAAATAAATTAAACTTTAAAAAATAATTTTGATTTTTTTTATTTCTATTTCATGAAGGTAATGCACAGTCATTCGTTTAGTATCGAGGTATAACTACTTATTTTGCATTCACATGGTAAACTAGTCTATTATAATTAATATTGTAATATTTTTGAAATACTTATTTTTGT
>CAAALY010000323.1:0-10763 GCA_900617795.1 Protopolystoma xenopodis
GGAAGCTTGACACGCAAACCACTCGGCTACATTGCCACGAGTCACCTGGAGTCACAGGGCATAAGTGAATTTCAAGAAGGGTCAAGCCTCTTTTGCTATATCATATTCTTTGGTTGGATTGCCGATGAACCAAACGTATATTTGCTATAGCAATCGACAACGTTACTTACATTCGTATGCGAGTAGGGTCTCGAGACTACCAGATGTATTCACCCTAATCTCAATACACTGATTTACTGGTAGTCTCGAAACCCTACTCGCATACGAATGTAATTTACGTTGTCGATTGCTATAGCAAATATAAGTTTGCTTCATCGGCACTCCCACCAAAAGAATATGATATAGCAGTGGCCTGACCCTCCTTGAAACTCACTTATGCCCTGTGACTCAAGGGTACTCGTGGCAGTGTAGCCGAGTGGTTATGACCCTCATTGAAACTCACTTATGCCCTGTGACTCAAGGGTACTCGTGGCAGTGTAGCCGAGTGGTTAGGCCTTCCTTGAAATTCACTTATGCCCTGTGACTCAAGGGTACTCGTGGCAGTGTAGCCGAATGGTTAGCGGAAAGCTTCCATCCTGCACTGTCGCGGTTCGACTCCCGCTGAGGGTGTTGATAAGACCGATGCGAGGTCGAAACTGCAAGTACCTACCGTACTGCACTTTCGCGGTTCGAATCCCGCTGAGGGTGTTGATAAGACCAATGCGAGGTCGAAACTGCAGTCCACCCTGGACGAGAACGGCTTTTGCGAAAGCAAGGCTATGTGAAATTCAAGGGAAACGTCAGCTTAACTCATATCATTGTGGGAAAATTCTACTACCTGTCCTTCCTCACCTTAGACGAAATAGGGTAAATACATCTCATTACACTGATTTACTGGTAGTCTCGAAACCCTACTCTCATACGAATATACGATTGATGTAATCTATGTAGTGGGCTACCACAGGGCCTGTCTGGTAGCATTGATGGGTAAATTCTACATAAGATGCATACAAAATATATATATATGTCCATAGGGGAAGCTACGGTTACAAGCAGACATTAAGGTTTTGCCTTTAGAAGTAAAGCATTCTTGTGTATGGAAGAAGCAGAAAGAGATAGGCAAAGGGCAAGGCTTTCTGTTCAATATTAGAGAAATATCTTCGTATAGGGATGATTGGCATCTGACATAAAGTTTCAGAGCGGTATGGCTACCTCAATAATGGATAAATTATTGAGATTAGAGTTTATATTTAGGATACGAAAATTCATATAATTAATAGTAGCACTATTTGTTTTCAAATTCCCAGGTACTCACTATTACACAGAACTTAAAAGTTATGTACCACTGTCAACCAAATCGCCTATAATTTGTAGTATTTTGTGACATCTCTTTTTTCTTCGCCTAAGTGGAAATGATGCGCCTCCTAGACTAACACCAAAAGAGCGGAAGTGAGAGGAAGTTATTAAATGCGATCTTGTTACTGATAATGGGGAATACAAATATGTAAATTAAGATATTTGATTATTTTATTAAATGAGAAGGCAAACTGAGCATCCTAATTATTTAGAATTTCGGATACTCTTGCGACATACATAAATATAGGAGACTCAAAGGTTCAATTTTTCGTTGTATTATTTTAACCCTGAACACTCAACCATGTGCGATGTTGGTCATATATGATCTATTCATAAAGTATTTTCCCTATAGAGCCCCATACCCTGGAATAGATTTCATGAAAAACTATATAAAAGAATTTCTACTGACTCTTTAAAAACTAGTTTTTGTGCTTATAGGGGTGTAAAAAATATTTCCTAATATTATTTAGAAATAACGGAGCAAAGTTTTTCAGTTGGCACTCTAGAAATATGCAACCATCTTGACGGTGGTAAGATATTTGTTGACCCTAGTCCATATGTCTTGGGTTCTAATCTTGTTTGAGGGGATGACTAGACCTCGACACTTACCTATTTTAAGGAAATATAGTACAGAGGAATGTTGTGCCGAGATTGAATGTTCTTTTTGATTCATTATTAATCGTTTAATCAATTTTTCCTATTCGCTTTTATTAAAATAACTTTTATCTAGTTTTTCTGACTCAACGTTTTATAAGAGTGTATTTAACAGGAAGTGCTATGGTAAATTGATTATTACTCGTGTCAACTGATATTAACATTTAAATAAGTATGTCTCACAATTAATTAAGATAGCTCAAATAGAAGATGATATCATTTTACACCCCCCCTGTGTTGAGTAAGTGAGAGTAAAACAAAAAGCATGCGCAACTATTTATATTTTTATAGCAAGAAGAGTCCATTTTAATGGAGAAATTGTTTTAGTTCATGTCTTACTTGGATGGAAAGATCATGATAGGTCAGAGAATACCCGAAGAAGTAAAAAGTGTTGCAAGGGCTCAAATAGCCAGTTGCTAAACTTATAAAAAAGCTACTTCAAATAAATCCTTGTATACACGCAGTTTTATAATATTGATAAGTCATTGCTAACCAGAAGTTAAATCACCTACATTTTTATTCCAGTTTATTATATTGATCAATTTGCAAAACCTAGCTTCGAAGGTATACTCCCTATACACCAAAGTAGACTAATCCGTGGATAATTTAGCTAATAAAGAACCAAGATAGGCTGGGAAGGAATCCTGAAGCATTAATGTGATCTGTGTTTAAATTGACAAATTCATCCACAAACCATCAACTTAATCTCATGTCAACTTCATACAGACAGGCTTTGTCTTTATCAATGATCTTTAGGGAAAAATTCAACTCCATTTTAAGCCAAAACACAAAATAGATTTAACTACGTACTTCTTGGTAGGCGCCGCAGAATGTCTATTTTAATAAAAAAACATAAACATCAAGGTCCGATTTTGGGACGGGCTTATCTTGAATAATTGCCTAAGATAGAGAAAAAGCATTTCCATTCCTGAATCTTTTTAACCAATTTTTGCATTATTGAAGATAGTATTAACATTACAGCGCATCATCGTTACCTAACTTCTTCTGCAAGGCGCAGTAGTATATCTTTACAGCTTTTATCCTCCATCGAATCAAGTTTATTTAAATTCTCAAATTATCTAGCTCATACGAAGGCGGAAGGAAATAATTAAAAAATACCTTCTAATTCCATCACTTTAAATACTCCAAAAGGGAGGCATAAATGCATTTATCAAGATTCACTTAAGAAAATTCAGTGTGGGAATTACCAATGAAACCTTTAGTCATCTTAGTCAACTTAGTCCACTTAGATAAAGTAGGGCTGGTCGATAAAATTCAAACACTAAAATAAATAGACATCACGATGTCACTGCTCCTTGACTTGTTTCTCATCCAGAGTGGACTCTAATTTGGACTTTTCATCTATCCCATTTTTATCCAAACTAGCTTCGAAATCGGGTCTCGCTCAGACCCTGAAACTTTATCTTAATTAAGATATATAAATAATATTTCGATATGTTGCTTTCTAGAATGTGCTTAAAATAAGAGATTTATTCAATCTAGATCACTTTAGGTAATTAGGTTAGCTGATTCATGCTTTTCTCGACATACCGGCAGACAAGTGAAGCTGAAACGTGAATTGGGTGCTAATGTAGACTAATAGCTATTTATCTAAATAACCTAGGTATGAAGACCAAGATGGTGTGGTCTTTTGTGTGGTCATATTGGTAGGACGACTTAGATGAACACACCTTGTCCTGAGTCCATTGCATACATAATTATTTCTAAATTCGGACCTTAGAAGTGGTACATTCCCACGTAGTCAACATCGTCAGTGAGTCTCGCCATTTGTAGTACCATATTACAACTTGTCAAAGAGACAAGTGAAGCCGATACTGACCAGAAGTGTGCTAAACAGTTATGGTATCTCTCCTTCTGCCCTGGCCTATTCACATTTCCTATATCCCCCAATCACGCCTTGCATAATTAAATGTGGTACGGTGTGCTCTTTTGAGCGACTGTCATGACAACCATCTGTACTCCACGCTGGCCTTCTCACCCCCTTCATCCTTGTGCTGGAAATATCGATTAGAATCTGCCATATTGTTACGCAGTCCTCCTTCCTTAGGTCTTATCACAGTCTCTCTCTTGCCCGTAAGATCGGTCTGCCCTCTGCCTGTTTCACATAGTTCACTCGACCCCTGCCACCCCATCTCTGCCGCTCGAGGCGTTATTCGAGGCTAAAGCCTCTGAGTATGTCTCATGATCAAGCATTTTCCACATGGACCACGTCTCTTTAAAAAACTACTGTCAGCCCACTAGCTCCCATCGCCGCCGAGTCTATCATCTTTCTAGCCCTAATACCAAGTCTATGACTTCCCATGCTTCTTGTGGGCCAACCTACAAATGTTGTGTGGGAGCTAGTGGGCTGACAGTAGTTTTTATAAGAGATGTCGTCCATGTTGCAAAGGCTTGATCATGAGACTTATTCAGAGGCTTTAGCCTCGAATTAGTCACCCAGACGCCGGGTAGGGTCAATAACACCTCGAGTGGCACAGATGGGGTGGCAGGGGTCGAGTGAAATATGTGAAACAGGCAGAGGGCAGACCGATCTTACGGGCAAGAGAGAGACTGTGATAAGACCTAAGGAAGGAGGACTGCGTAACAATATGGCAGATTCTAATCGACATTTCCAGCACAAGGATGAAGGGGGTGAGAAGGCCAGCGTGGAGTGCAGATGGTTGTCATGACAGCCGTTCAAAAGAGCACACCGTACCACATTTAATTATGCAAGTAAAAAATTGTGACAGTGAAGGCGTGATAGGAGGATATAGGAAATGTGAATAGGCCAGGGCAGAAAGAGATATCATGATTGTTTAGCACACGTTTGGTCAAAGTATCAGCTTCAATTGTCTCTTTGACGAGTTGTAATATAGTGCTACGAATGGTAAAACTCACCGACGATGCCACCGAAACGTCTGGGAATGTACCACGTCCACTGTTCTTTTCTGGAAATGATCATGCATACAATGGACTTGAACTAGGCGTATTCCTCTAAGTCTTCCTACCAATATCACCAAGTTGCGAAAATAAGGTCAAACAACTTTTTGTAGAATTTTGTTGGAGAGAGCTTCATTTCATATGAAATTGCATCTAGAATAAATTCGAACGTCGATCTCACTAAAAGAGGACAGCTGATCCCCGTTTTACTGCAACCGTTGGGCTTTAGTACAGCATTCTGTTTGACGCAGATCACGAGACACCCTCCCTTGCTTCGAATGAAAACGTCCATCATATTATGGACATCATCAGAGTTGAAAGTGAGTCTTATAGAAGTCTCACCTTAACGTTAGTTCAGGAATATGAGAGGTATTCACTCTATTTCCTTTGAGGTGATGAAGGACTGGTAGTAGAATGTTCCCACAATGATATGAGTAGAACTGACGCTTCCATTGAATTGCACTTTGCTTTGCTTTCCCAAAAGTTGTTCTCATTCAGGGTGGACTGCAGTTTCGACCTCGAATCGGTCTTATCAACACCCTAGCGGGAATCGAACCGTGACAGTGCAGAATGGGAGCTTGACGCGTTACCCACTCGATCATATTGCCACGAGTGCCCTTGGGTCACAGGGCTGATGTGAATTTGAAGGAAGGTCAAGCCCTTCGCCATATCATATTCTTTGTTGAGATGAGAACAACTTTTGGGAAAGCAAGGCAATGTGCAATTCAATGGAAGCGTCAGCTGAACTCACATCATTGTGGGAAAATTCTACTACCAGTCCTTCATCACCATGAACGAAACAGGGTGAATACCTCTCATATTACTGATTTACTGGTAGTCTCGAGACTCTACTCAAATACAAAAATAAGTTAGTTCAGAAAGACTGCTCAGCTCTATTTTACCTCTTACATATGCACATAACTAAAAATGAAAATGAATATGCATAGATAGATATAGTACGGTTTAGTTAATTGTCTTTAATATTGGTCCCGCAACTTTTGCTCTAGTGTGAGTCTGCGTGTGTGCTAACGTCTATACGCAATATCGGTCCTAAATCGAGGTGATCGAAAATGTCTAATGACAGGCTTTGGCAATCAATGCTTACTGACCCAAGCAAAAGCCATGTTAGAGATTGCACAAGTGCGTTAGCAACTAAAGTTAAGAAAATAATCCAAACAATTCCTTATCATTTTGTCTACTAATTTTCGTTTTTAAAATATGCGTTTATATAAGAGGTAAGATGGAGCCGACTAGTCTTTTTGACCTAGTGTTGAGGTGAGACTTTTACAAGAATGGGTTCCAGCTCTCATGATGCCCATCATATGATAAACTAAGGCTCAGCCTATTTCCACCTGAAACGAAGGAGATTGTATCGTCAACCTGAACGTCGTATTGAATCCAAACGGCTGCAGTACGACGGAATTCAACCGTCGTCTTCTGGTCAGATCAACCTACGAACCTATTATTCATCCACTTTTGTTCGAAATGAAGGTCTCTCCAACAATGTTATCCTAGGAGATTTATCGAAACACAGTTACTCTTCGTATTGACTAGAAGAATTGTCCAATTACTTATTTTCTCCTAATTACCCGTCTACCTAAACCCTATTTCATACTATTGTGAAATAATAATATTAATGCTATAATAATGGATAATTATACTTAATCAAAATGCTTCTGAACCTTACCATGATATGCCACGATAGGAAGCGAAGCTGGGTTTTGAGGAATTTCTTGCTGATTTTATATCATTTTGCCTTAATTAGGTATGATAAGTAGTGTTGTAGAGAATTGTCACATGACCTCACCGGAACTTTGAGGAGGATTGCCCTGGAGTTGTGACTCGATATCAATTTTGCCTCAATGTTTATAGAATATTGGTCATATAATGTTTTCACCTCATGATGTTGCCTTCCGCATAACAGAAAAAAGTTCAGTATCTATTCATTATAGAAGCAGGACGGTGCACCGAAAAAATTTTTGCACAGCTCAACGGTCACAACTCCACTTTAATCCACCTTTAATTTTCGACAGGACCAATTTGCAAAACACTTCAACTCATCTTTTAAAACTAAACAAATTGTATAACTAAAAGTGTGATGAAATAAATACAGCGCACTAAATTTAATTTTTTTGATTAGTGAAAACCTTGAGTTGCTTTGCAAAGAAATTGAATCTGTGGTAAATGTGGATGGGACTCTAAGTCTGGGCCATATATATTAAGCATATGATAAAACGGCTTTCTTGTATATCTTCAAAGTTGCATAGAAGCATCGCAAGTTTACTCGTCTAAATAGTCTGAGTCTGCCTATAGTAAGGCCTTGAAGTTTTGACACTTTATTTCCTGTATGGACTTTGAATGCATATAAATTTATCACATGGTTGTCAGTTCTTTACTTAGAAAGTTATCGATATTCTAACTTTTCTTCTCTTAAGGCAAGCAAGAGGCGCCGTGAAATGGTGGAACGAGACAGGCAGTATAGAGTAAGTAAAGCTGCACTGCATATAGCAGACAGCATAATAGTTATTTTCATTATTTTGCACATTACACTTCAAAATTTCTTCGACTTTAGAAATAAAAAAATAATCTTCATTTGCTCTTTGTTAGTGAAATCCCTTAAAGCTTTAATTGTTTTTGAAATTTACTTAGAAACAATCAATTATTCGTCATTTAACTATTAACCAATTCTTATTAAAATCAGAAATGAGACCCCATTGTTTACCTAGATTGGTTTGATTGTTAAATTTCTAAGGTAGAGGACAACTTTATCGTGGCATTCATATAAAACAATGGATGGTACACAACTTAATTATTCACATTTAATTTTTCCCGATTTCACTTTGGCGTTTTCTTTCAGAGAACTCTCAGGGCACAAATTACCAGTTAGTTCTGCCGCAAAAGGATGAAAACCGTACTTCGAGAATGTGCATCAAATTTTACCCAACTATTTCCTTAGCTGCTTTCTAATATTATTCATTATTTGATTGCATCCCATGAACACATACTCTGGCTCTCATATTGCCCTATCCTGTATGGACCATGAAGCGTTTGAAACACTTAATTAGAGTTAAATTATAATTTTAACAATAGGCGCCTTTTGGCATATTGTGAAGCTTGTCTAGTTAGCTGTCAGCTACAAAATCTAACTTAAAAGAAGTGACACTTATTTATTCTGCCTGTAGTTTATAAGTTCCGAAATTGTTTCACTTAGAGTCGATAAATAGTTGAGACAAATGCATATTTTCCTTATAATTATAGCATGCTACAAATAGTAGATCAAATTGTTCAATTCAATCTATATTAGTTTTCCACAGGTCTCCATAAAATCCCTCATATGGACTACCTCCCCAGGCTTGCCTTATAGATGGCAAAAGCGTTAACACAGTTTATCAGTTGATTGTTTTTCATGACATGGTTGCGTCCCATAGAATTACAATTAATAGCTGATTAGGGCTTCGGTATTTATACTTATTTTATGAAGCCAAGTTTCCTTATACACGAAAATCAGCTTGTTTGCGCGTTAGACAGTGAATCTAAGTATAAATTATTTAATTTGTGCTAAGTCAGCTTGTATCTAGCATGGTGAGCTTCTTACTTTATTTTTATGCATGATTTTTCATATAGTAGCCCCCTAATACATGCGTAGTTAGTTGAAAGTTGAATAAATTCTCACCTTTTTAAGAGAGCCCCATTAAATTACGTTACTCCTACATCATTTACATACGATAAGATCATGATCTAAAACTTAAGAGAAAACAAATCAAGAAGTAGCCTAACTATAGACCTATAAATCTATGGTAACCTCAAACTCTGCATGCAATAATTCCAATGGAACTTAGTGAAATTCAAAGATTAGGTCTAAAAGTATTTTTGAGCCCCCTTGGATAAAAAAACGTTTAGTAACTTAAAAGCAAAATATGGCACATTTTACAAGTTGTTTTATTTTGCTTTTACAACGTGGTCGTATTGTCAGGAAGACAAAGAATCTCACCTTGTCTGGACTACATAGTATCCATGATAATTTCCAGTATTGGAAAGTTAGCTTGGTATTTTGCCAACATCGTCAGTGAGCCATTTTTAGCACCAAAAAGAAGACATTTTGTGGTATTAAGACTCACTAAAGATGCCGACTACGATTCCGACGAAACATCTGGGAATGTACCAATTCCACAGGCCGACGCTAGAAATTATCATGGATACTTTGAACTCCGGACAAGATGCGTCTCTATAGGTCGTCCTGAGAATACGAGCAAGTTAAGGCAATTTAAATATGAATCCGTATCGATTTACTCATAACATCTTCCGTAAACCTAAGTAGACTTGGGCAGACAGAATGTATCATAGAGATACAACACTTTAAAATCAGCGTTATTCAGACCCGAAACCGCATTAAATGATCATTTTCTTCTAGCTGCCTCCTAAAAATGAAGGAAGCCTAAAAGGAATGCAAAGTTTGTGTAGAGATTAAATGAGTATGATACAGTTTACTGAATTCAAGTAATAAATTTTACTCACATTTATGATTGCTACTTTTTTTACACTAAAGTTCTTATGTGCAAAAAAGCTTTGTAGTCTTTATTAACCTGCAAAAGTTAAAACCGATTTTTTTTAATTTTATGCTAAAAAACAAGCAATTAAGCTACTACAAATTCCCAATAAGGTAGTTTATTTGTAATGAAATTTAATAGCATTCCCTTATAAATATATGCATTAACTTCATCATAACCGTTTCAATCCAAAGATTTAGGATTTGAACGTCTGAATGTCTTTATCCTGGAAGAATAAGATTGTTCGGATGCTCACATCAGGGGTAAAACTAGTCTGATTTTGGGGCCAAAATTTACTTCTACTTATAACTCGCAACAAGTTTTGCTAATTTTATATATATTTCACGCCAGGTGAAAACAGTGTTGAATCCAGTCATAGTGAACGTTGAAAAAAGCATAAGCTAGGAGCGTAAGTAAATGAAAAGCTTCAAGTCATACTATTTAAATAGAAATCGAGTGAATCCTGGTATTTCGGTCCATAGCTCTGCTCTACCTACCTTACAGTATAGATCCACTCTAGCACCCTCAGTAATGATCCCTTTTTCTATCAATAGCCTATGATTAAAATAAATATAATCGAGCTCCTTAAACTTCTCAATCTCTCGCATTCTCATTTCGACGGAGGTAAATCTGAACTGACGTGAAAATTACACACGCGTAATAGAAAATACCACGTACTGAAACATACGCCAAGATTGCAGGAAACGTTGGTTTATTTAGGGAAAGATAGAGTTTTGGCCACACACTTCTTTTATATGTCAATTTCATGCATGTAGGGTGGGTATAAATTAGCCGGCAAAATCATTAATATAGATACAAGTAGTGAGTATTATTCAGCTGTTCAACGTTTCTTTGTATAATGCAATAGTGTTTTTCCGTAAAATATTCCTTTGTCGTGACAATCCCCCTTACATCGCAGATAAAAGCTCAGCACAGGACAGCAAACCAAGGACTTAAGTAGTATAATCTCACAAGATGCGCTTTTCAAAAGTCATAAATTCACTTAAGTTTACTTATTTTAACATTTCCTTAAAACTATATGCATAAACTCCATCATAACCATTTAAAGCCATAGAATTAGGAGGATTTGAATGTTTGCTATAAGTAGATAATTAATTAGGCTGAACGTCCTTTTGCATATTTTATATTTTACTTTGAGGAAGAATTCACTTCAGATTTCAGGATTTGATATACTTTCATGCGATCAAACATTCTATATATCATACAAAGATTTTCCTACAGTCTCTTCTGTAATTTCATATTGATGCCAAAAATCAAGCCTTGTGA
>CAAALY010000324.1:0-10752 GCA_900617795.1 Protopolystoma xenopodis
TATGAAGACAAAGATGGTGTGGCCTTTTGTGTGGTCTCAGTCTATTTTCGTTATATAGAAGTTGTTTCACCTTGTTTTCGCAGCTTAGTCATATTGGTAAGAAGACTTAGAAAAGATCACCTAGTCCGGAGTCCATAGTATGCATGCTAATTTCTAAATTCGACGATGTCAACTACGATACCGGCGTTTGAGAATTTACCACGTCCACGGTCCGACTTCTGAAATGATCATGCATACAATAGACTCCGGACTGGATGCGTTTCTGTGAGTCTTCCTTCCAATATCGCCAAGTTGTAAAGACAAGGTCAAACAACTTCTATACTATATTAAATTTGATAGTTATTAAGTATAGAAGGTTTTCCTTGATTGTGTAACTTCGGCTGTCCGTAGGCTGTCGGTGGTGTACCGTTTCCTGTCCATTTTCACCGTCGATCCTCCCTTACCCGGATGAAGAAAAAATTGTTCAATCTTTTGTTTTTTTACGTATTCCATTCAATCCGCTCCTGTGTATTGGCTCCTGATGTGCCAGAATTCTTGGAATTATTTCCATTTCCATCTACCGCTTTGTCTTTTCTGGATATTTATCCGATATCTTGTCAACTTCCAAAAGAATATCATCATAAACTTTTCATTCGTTATCTAGAGAAAAATTTAATATCTTCCATAGGAGATACATGATTTCGGAATCAAGAGGGACTCAGGATAGGTTCACTACTTTATTCCTGTCGTCGTTGGCAGCAATTGATTCCATCAAAATTTGCTCGGATTGGCTTGAGCCCGCGTTGTCGCATTATACCATATGTAAGCAATTGCTTGTTATTTCACTTATTTATCAAATTCGTGACCCTTTGTGACTTTTTATCAGTCATATCCTAGAGTTCATAAAAATGCTCCGTAGTGGGAACCATGTATGGATACTTCCTAGAGCTAGATTTAATATTTCTGAACTTAGATAGCTCATGCCTTACAGTCTCGTAACTTTACTTTAATTTTCGATGAAGGCGTGATAAAGTATTTCATTAATTGTCTCCGAATGACGTTTCCTCATTAGGTTGCAAAACCCGGGAGTGGTACCATAATGCTTGCAGCAATTAAAAAAGGTTAAATGGCATGATTTACTTACAATTATCTTCTTTGTTCTGCTGTAATCCGTGCATTCTTAGCAAGACTCACTCAAGATTCCAGCGAAATGTCTCGAAACGTAGCAAGTCCTCTGGACTATGTTCGTTCCTCTAGGTCTTCTTGCCATTATGACCAAGTTGTGAAAACAAGGTCAAACCACTATTATCCAACTAAAGAAGACAAAGACCATGCAAAAGGCCAAACCATCTTAATCGTAATACCTTATTGATAATTTTTTAACCAGCTGATATGAAGCTGATGACCTCATAACTTATTGTATAAGTTCTACACACAAAACGACGCTTACTTTTAGGTAACCGATAAAAATTAAAATTTAATATTCCTTTTAAGCTGCACTAATTAAATATTGAAAATAGGTCGAAAAATAATAGCAATAGGCCTACACTTTCGTCCAAAAATAGGGTTTACAATTATTATTGAAGTTCGCTATTTGAAGTTTCTTTGAAAATACGAACAAAAGGGAGGCAATAGATCAAAGAATGTGGCTGTAAGCAAATGTAAATCTCCACTATCTTGATCTTAGTATCCAGGATCAGAGTAACATATATTATAAACTAGTTTCTTATGTAAATATATACCACTATTATTAAACTTTTATGTATTACTTTGTAAAAGTAATTATTTCTTCTTTTCTTTAGTCTTCTATTTTTAACTTTCTTCTTTACTGCTGTTGTGTGTATTTAGATACCAAGCCCAAGTGCCACAACTTCTGACCCTTTCCAAGCAGGCTGGAGTTTTGCTATCTCAAAATTATCTGGCCAGCATTTACAACATTTTTAGTGATGCAGGTTTTGAGCCTGGTAACATCCATTCTCTTTCGACATCTGCAGAAGAGCGCATCATGAGCAGCCAAGACGGAAAAGAGGGCATTGGAATAGAAATAGCCAGTGTAAATGAAGGAAAGAAAGTTTTTCAACGCCATGGAACAGATCTACAGGATAGCATTTGGCCCTCGAATACAAGGATTGCACGCCAACGGTATTTAAATAACATTGCATCAGTTACCTTTATGGATATCCGTCGAATGGTCTCTGTCGATGATACCATTGAACAACCTGGCTTATCGGCAGCTGTTTCCCCGGATGGACTCAGATTCAAGGCTCACCGTCTAAATACGAATTTTATCCACGGAAACCGACACCGGCGGTGGAACTCTGTCACAGAATATAAAAATGCTGAGTAAGTTGGTTCAGAGTATCTTTTTTTCTGCAGAATATTTCAGTATAATATTATACAATAAGACTATTATTATATTATAGTTATATAACAGAGATATATTCACTTTATTAAAGACTGCCATTAAAATAGTATTCACCAAAAGGATCATAATACTCTAACTTGAAAATGCTGATATATATATATATATGATTTTGTTTAATTTAACTTATTAATTTAAAATGTTAGTTAAATTTGAAGACATTTATAGGAAGGTCATCGATTAAATAAATTAAGTATGCCCAATAGTTTAACACAAATTAAATTTCCAACAAATCAGTTTTTTTATAGAAGCACATATCTTAAATAAAAATTTTATCTAAGTATTCTTTTTCGCCTTATAATTTTCGTACTCTGCGTGGAGATTCAAACTAATTAGCCCCAGTAAATTTGCATGCTCTTCCTTTTGTGCGTAGACAACCTTGACGAGAGCTAGATGCATATTAATTATTTTTATTTGATCAGGAGAGATAATCGAGTTTATATATTTCAAACAAATTGAAAAGCAAGATTCTTGCCAAATAAAACTTATCTAATTATTATTATTGTTAACTAAATTTATTCAATATAGATTCTCGCTTTAAGACTTGTATGAATTCATCGTATGCGAGCCTTCCCGAATATTAGTAAATGTCTGTTTAGCAATATCTCGTTTACGAATATGAGTTCTTCTTCTATAGTGTAGTAAATGAAGGTAAATATGCTCAGAATTTGTTCTACATAGATTCGCTTAACATCTTTAAATTTTACTCAATTTAAAAGGCATCTTTTATTTTCTTATTTGCCGTTCTAGAAAACTGACAGCTCTCTATTTTTTTACATAATTTCAAATTGACTGACTCAGTAAGGCAGTAGAAGTAAATATTATCATACTACTTTCCATGTTACTCTCTCTAAATCTACTTCGATATCTGAAATTACCAAGTGCATGCGATATACTGATGAATTAATTATTCGTAATATGTTTATTTAAAGTTCAATATTCTAACAAATTTATTATTATTATAATAATCTGAATCGATTTATTTAATACTAACATAATTTTTAATAATTTTTATATATTATTTAATATTTTAACAAATTTAACTTATTTAATAAAACCAGCCATCACAGATTTTAAGAGATTAATAAAAAACTGTTATTTGAGTTTCCTATTTAAAAAATGAACATTTTACATAAGAAAGTCATTGAATTTCATCTAGATTTTTCCCTTATAAGCCCATCCAGGTTACTCACAAAACTTACATCGCTCTAAACAAACTAAGGTATATCGAGTACTTTTTTTATTATGATAAGAGTTTTATTCCTTCATGCCCGGGATATAATAAAGGGGTCGATTGAATTGACAAGCATAGGCTTCCTTTATCTGCTACAGTCACTATAAATAGGAAGTGGTATAAATCTGCTTTTCTTTAAAGTCATATCTTCTCTGTAGACCAACAGGATCACTCTAACGTCCATGCGTGATTTTTTAATTGCATGATGTTGAAACTATTTAATATTTTAGCTTTTGGTTTATTCATACAGAACCAAATTCTACTCATTTAATTAAATTTTCTATAATATTTCATTTATCCTTTTACTTTTATTTTATAAATTTACAAATTAAAATGTTCAACTACATCTTTTATTGTGCTAATTAAAATCGTTTTAACTAGAAATAAACTGTTCTTGCCAAAGCCAGCTGACACTATGGATATGAGATCTTCCATAAATAAAAATATTAAAAACAAAGTAACTATGACAAATCCAGAGGAAATAAAGGAAAAAGAGGATATCGGAATCGAAACTGTCGATGCTACTGAGGATGAGTCACTATCTGAATCTTTGCAGGGCGAAAATCACTGGACTCGAAAAGCCGCTTTTGTTTTCAGCCTAACGCAAATCAGACTAATGCTACTCGGAGTTGATGCATTACTAATTGTTTCCCGCTGTCTACATACCTATCGTGTTGTCCGCCAGCTCTGGCTTGGCCGTGTCCATCGTCAGCTATTAGCAGTGCTCCATTCAAGCTTCGAAGCTTCAGTCGGTCCGGAAGTGACAAGGTCAGCTAAAGTCTGGCCTCCAAGAAGCCAATTTCGCAAGGAGCAAAACAGACCAGTAGAAGGCGCAGCTGAATCTAGCAAGGTGAAGACTATACCAAATAATAGGCGGAAACATAAGGAAAGTGAAGAAGCTAGAGCAATGAACGAAGGCACCGTGGCGGTCACTCGAGTTACTGGAGACAAAGGTTTAGGTTTGGGAGGATGGCCAAAAACTGGAAAAAGCCGCGTAAGCAGGTTATCTTTGTTTGAAATCAAATTTATAACGATGAATTTTTCTGGATTTAGTCTTATATATAAATAAATAGATAAGTACATAGACAAATAAATATAATAACTATCAGCAGCTTATTTTCAGTAAAAATTCATAGTATGAAAATGTACACTAAAGAAAACTTTAAATATGATAGGAAATTAAAAATACAGTTTTAATTCGGAATGAAATATGAGGATTTTTGCATTATATTGAGGAATTACTTCTAATAATTTTCTCGTCAAATGAAATCCAATTTGCAAAAATATCAAAATCTTATGAAAATGTTTTAATAAAACTTGTTAATTAAGAATCATATTTAAACATGTGTAAATCTACACACTCTCATGCAGCAGCACTAACAGGATGCGATGATTCATTTAGCGAAGGTATCATAAATAAAAATATGGAAAGTCTGTGTTTA
Organism: Protopolystoma xenopodis; assembly: GCA_900617795.1. Lineage (NCBI taxonomy): Eukaryota > Metazoa > Platyhelminthes > Monogenea > Polystomatidea > Polystomatidae > Protopolystoma > Protopolystoma xenopodis. The sequence goes on from CAAALY010000324.1 coordinate 5,078, forward strand.
TTGATTTATGTTATCTTTGTTTCTGCTTTATATACGGCACTTATAATCGTAATATTGAGTTTTTTTGATTTTTCGTAAATATGTTGTGTACAATTATCGTTATAATCCTCATCAGTTTGATATTACCTCTCTTAACTTGTATACGAAAATGGCAATACAATAAATTTAAATTAAGCAAAGACTTTTTTCACGGTCGGAAATATTTATTCTACATCAATTTAGATGCGGACTATACCTAAAGGATGGGCGTATAGTTTTATAAATTTAACTATAATTTTATTAGTTTAGGTCAATATATTGGTATACAGTAATATATAAATTTTAATTTGAGTCTATTAGCAGAGCTTCACCAGTAAAATATTGGAACTCAGACTGGGTATTCCATCATAGATTTTCGACGTTTTTGGTAAATTAAATAGTCAATTGCGTATAAATTAATTTGTTTTCCTATCATAATACTAAAGTAAATAGAATTTTAATTGAGTTATTATTAGGTATGGAGAGCAAGAAAGAAGGCACCAGAAATACTTACACATAAGGTAAATATACAAGGGAATGAAAGTTAAAGAGGATATCTTTATCCCTGTATGAGGCTTTGATTAAGAAAGCGATTAAAATTAGAAAAAATTAAAAAAATATTGGCTTATCTTTCATTAAGTTTGAGAATGGAGGTCGAAGGGATTCATAGATTGACCGTACCGTACACCGCAGGCGAGTTTCCTTGAACTTTTGTCTGTTAAACTGTGCGAAGAAAACCTCGGCACACCGCCCTACGACCCCAATGACTCTGTACTGAGCTTTGATCCCTCATGCTACAAAAATCCTCAGAACCAATAACCAGTATTGACGGAAAAATCACCAAAAACACTAAACCGAGAGAGGTAGCCAGCTGAGATCCAACTTATTTCTTATACTTACTTTGCGATCTTAATGAGGCATTCTCTAAAAGAAACATAATCGAGGAAGGACGTATTGTTTCTTTATACCTGGTCTTTATACTCCATCATCTTTTCTATATAATCGTATCTATCGATTACTACCGCTGTTTAATAAACAGAGTATATAAAATGACTAAATTGACTATGGAGTTGGAACAAGACAATACTTTACCCTTTTTAGCTGTCATAGTAAAGAAAGGAGCAAACTGGGTAGAGATGTATATATGAAATCCACTAATTCTCGAACAATACTTATGTTGTTAAGGTAGTCATAATAAAATCAATGATAATAAGGAGTTTACGCCTTGTGGACGTAAATGAGGAATTAGAAAATTTAAGAAAAATATTAGTTATGGACAATTATCCTGTAGGATTAATTTTTAATAATTTCAAAATATTGAGAAATAGAGTTAACGAAACCATTTTTTTGGCAAAAACAAGAAATTAGACAACTCTTTGGTCAGGTTCCTAATGCTACCATCCTGCAAGCCTTCAGGAAAACTAGGCAAATTATAGAATGAATGGAGTGTCAAGACCAGATATAAAGAAGCAATACCCCTTTGCTCGAACATGCCTTCTTTTTAGAAAATCTTTCGACGACCTCTGAAGATCAGGTTGTTATAAGGTTTTGTGCTTATTTGCTAGTGCTTATGTGGGGGAGACTTGTTGACTCATACATACGAGGCTTTCCGAACATAGAACCACATGCAGATTTTTATGGATTCAGAAATCGAAAATGGCTCAACATGTGGTCATTACAGGACAACAGATAGACTAGTCTAAATTACAATGTTTTGCCGGTTATGGGGACTTTACAGCTAAGCGAAAGATCAGGAAGTCGATTGAAGTTAACGACACATAAAACATCCCAAATAAGAGAAGTAAGAGTGCAGGGAACTAACTAAGAATTATATCTGGCTTCTAAATATAATGAAAGAGAGAGAGAAAGAAAGAGTACAGGAAGGCCACTGAGTAAGAGGAGAAGACTAGAAAAGCTGGAGCCTGTTTTCGAACCTAAAATTGTCAACCAACTCGGAGTTGTTGCATACACACGGAAACACGCATCCATGAAGCTGTAACAACATTCAGGACTCTAATTTATTTACATACACAAAAATTGTGACTATATTCGCTCATCTGCTTGCATTACTTTGACCCGCTTACATTCATATAGGACAAGCATATACCAGCTAACCAAATCATGGAATTCCTCATTAAGATTGAAAAATGAGGTATAAGAAGTAAGTAGGATCTTAACTGGTCACCTTTCTTGGTTTACTGTTTTTGGGGATTTTTTCTTGAATAACGGTTTCTGGCTCTGACGATGACCGTCACATGACAGACGAAAGCTCAGCACGGAGTAATCGGGGTCGTAGGACTGTGAACCGAGGTTTTATTTGCACAGTTCAGCAGACAAAAGTCCAAGGCGACCCTCCTGCGCTATCTGGTGAGGTTAATCTTCGAATCCCTTCGACCTGCCTTCTCAAACGTAATGAAAGGTACGCCATTATCAATCTATTACGGGATTCTTCGAAACCCAGCTTCTCTTTAGAAGTGAAGAAAATGTAAGGTTGCTCACACATACCTCAAATAAATCAGAGCAGAGCAGAGGAAGTTTACGGCTGGATAAGGGAGCCGTTTTCAAGGGGCATTTGGAAAACATGAGAAGTCATTTCTATTGAGTTTATTAAAAGCGAGTATTTGCTCCAATGTTTCGGGGTTACTTTACAAGAGAATAGCGAATATGGTATTCACAGACATAATAAAAGGTTTTCCTTGTTGACATAAAAGCGATTAAAGTTGGGAAATACAATGTTTATAAGAACTAATTTCGCAGTTTAGTCCTTATTACTACAAGTTAAATCTAATGTCTGGCAATAAGATTTAAGACATTTCTACACATGCTATATTTGTATAAGGAGAAAACCAACTTATATTCGTCCTGAGAATCAGAAATTTGAAGCATTGCTCGGTATATCTACCGTATATGTGCTATCAAATGCTTGATACTGGTCAGGCGTAAAAAGACCTCATTAGAACGGTCACAGGGAAAGATGCAAAGTGCGATAAGAAGCGGTTCACCCAATACCCAAGGGAGAATTTAAAGAATCCGGATGATGTTGCTTGCAAGCTGAAAGGGCCAAGCGGGATCTGCAATTCCTGCATATGTAAGGTTAGTGTAATGCAGCAGGGAATTTGATTATGTCTCACTTAATCCAATCAAATGGAGACACCCATAGCCTAGACAAGCTATAATTTATGATAGAAAGGAGTGAGAAATGAGGTAATGTTGTTAATGAATGTAACAGAATAGACGAGAATTGACAACTTTTCCTTAAAACTTTATTTATTAAAAGATGGTGCTTGCAATGATGGCGAAATACTTGGGAATATACTAAGTTAACAGTCCGATGCTCTATATTATCGCCAGTAATATGGCATTCAAAGCCGGGTAAGGCATATTAATTGGAATCTTCCTGACATCATTACTTTGTTACGAAACTGGGAAAAAATCAATTTTCGAATTTAGACAAGTGCTATAAAACATAGATATATCATATAAAACTAATTACTCAGTTCCATATTTTATCACTTCAATATTTATCCAAACAATCTCTTTATGAGTAGCCAATATAGGACCATTTTCTAGTATGCCAGAGGACAGAGGAATGGGTAAGCTTCTAAGAGTCTCCTTTTCGCCCTAAGCAAAGTCTGAAAACGAGGTTGTACCATTTTATTTTAGTTAAGGGGGGACTGATATCAAACCTAAAGCTATACCATCTTGGTTTTCATGTCATGATAGGTAATAGTTGGCATTGCAATTCTTCATACATTTTATTCAGTCCATGGCCTACGACCGACTACCTGAGCCCGAGCATTTGAGCCAAGATCCATTATCTTCCGCGGAATGTCCTTCAGAAACTTTAAACAAAAGTTGTAATGCATCAATCATGCCTACATCGGTAGAAAATGAAGATATTTCAGTGGACGATTCATACAACTGCATGCAAGCAGGGTATTCAGACAAGGAATTAGTTGCTGGAGCGCTGAAAGGCATGCTTAGGGTTCAGACGAGTCGGCAGGATCTAATGGTAACATCACGAAACATAAAAGAAGAGAAAGAAGAATCAGAGCACAAAACTGAATCCAGAGTAAGTAACACTTCGTTTACACAATTATGATATCCCGATAATATGGGACAAAACTAATAAAAAGCGATATGTTAAACAAAAATGCTGTGAATGAAATTAAGAGAAATATAAAAGTTTTTGAATAATAATCCAACTTTGTATATTAATAAAAAGTCCTATGTGGTAAATATAATTATACAAAATGTATAAAGGTTAACAATATTTTTTTTAAATTCATATAACTGGGGATCCAAATATTCAGAAATTAAATCTAGAAATAGATCTTTCGCATTGCCCTTCATAAAGCCATTCATAGGAATTTCATTATCTATGGTTTTTTAATGAAAGGTAGAATTGAGTATATTAACAATTGCTCATAACTTGACTTTCCTAGTAAGATACTTCAATGTTATTTTCGTTTCGCACTCAGTCATTGATCACTTAGATGCTGTAGAGGGACTGATGTACTTTCAATCTGGAGATTAAAAGGTCATAAAAAATAAGCTACTAGAAGTTCGCTGGTTAGTTTAAAGAATTTTTACAGGGCATCTCAAGTTCTACAATAAACGAAGTGTAAATGCAATTTAAATATCAATCATAAAATCATGAAAGCTCACGGACTAAGCAGCTCTTTGTATGAACTGAGGGGCAATTAAGAGCGCGCAAATATATATATATATTATTTTATTTTTATTTACAATGTGTATGCTGTGTATACTTTTAAAAAATGAGCCGCTTTAAATTCATTGCAACATTTGGTATATTTTGAAAAGTAGCAGCGTTTAAAAATAAATATTATCCGATAATTTTAAGCAATATTTTTGTTTTATTTTCTATACTTTAAAATTCTATTTTCTAATTGTCATATTAAGCACTAGGATAATTCAAAGCATATCTCTGTTTCTAGTTCTTGTCTTCTGTCATTATTTGAGCATTAATTTTAATTAGACATGCTCACCTATAGCCATGATAATTGAATGATCTTCTACCGGAAAATTAAGTTGTCTAAAGCTGTTGGCCGAAACAATTCGGTCTTACACGTCCCAATGTATATTACTTCATATGTTGATAAAAATTGTAGACAAGCTAAGAAACCTTTTTTTCTGCAAATTAAGAGACCTGGCATTGCAGGCTAATTTTATACTAAAACATGCTGAACAGTGAAATACGCAAAAGTCAATTTGGTGTGATTTTATCGCCTATATGAGTGGTTCCCATAGTTTTCCTAGTCCCGGCGCCCTTTTTCAATTAGACTTTTTCTATGGCGCCCTACCCTAAGTATGACTATTCATAAGTAAGAGATAAAAATAAATAAAACTCGTGCAACCTTATTATTTTTTTACTTTATTGACATAAACTTAATATTTAATAATTTGGGATGGATGAGCCTGCAAATCACTGCACATTTTCTTAAATTGAAGCTTTTGCAATATTTTGCGGACATCTGTAAAGAAGCCACGGCTCCCCGGGGCGCCGCGGCGCACAGTTTGAGAATCATTGGTCCATATGGAATATGAGGCATTTATGAGCATAATAATAAAAGTATTTATTCATAAAAATAGAGAAAATAAACAAGTTTATTTCAACTATATGTCTATATTAGTCT